>JANHGB010048821.1:0-54990 GCA_026283785.1 Coracopsis vasa
AATAATAATTAATTTTAATAGGCTAACATCTTAAAAAATAAAAAATAAACCTGGAAGAACAATTTACAAAAAAAAAAAAAAAACTAAAAAAAAAAAACAAACTAAAAAAAAACCCCACACAAAAAAAGGCAATTTAATAAAACACGATTTATACGAAAAATCAAAAACTTTCTTCTACGTTACCTGCGGACCAAGAAGAATCTTGCTTTACCAGGAGCCACCTTTTTGTTCCAGGATCTTCAGACACCAGCCAGCATTGGAAAATTAAATTTAATATTTGCATAGAATCAGATTCTCACTTCCAGATATATTCAACAAAGAAAAAGAAAGAAAAGAGAAGCCAAACCCCACCATTTCTTCATTATAACAGGGCATTAGACAGGCTCCTGTCTAATGTTATGCTTTTAGCCAAGATGGCCTTGCTGAGACTTCACAGAAGTCAGTTTTATCAGAGGAAATAACTGAAAGACAGAGTGATTAATATATAGTGTATAAAAGTTTAGAAGAGCAACTATTACCTGCTGTGGCTTTATTTGGTGGTGTTATTGTCGTTTATTCTTTGTTTAAATGGGAAGTTTCAAAGTAAGACCTACTTAATAGTCATTTACCTATTTGCTATTTTTCTGCTGCTTGATCTTAGCTCAAGACCTGTCTTTTAGTTATTTCTTTTAGCAGTTTGATCTGCAATGTTTGCACGTACATAAACATTTGTTTTGTCTATTTTCATTTGGCAAACTTCAGTCAATCAGATGGTGAAAGATTTTGCTCCCCCAATGTCAATAAAAAAAAGAATTCAGTGCTATTTGTGTTTAAAGTCTATTAAGCTTGGTACGTAGTAGCATTAAAGTAGTTTGGATGCCAGATACTTCTCATAGCTAAGCATAAACACATTTTGCCACTAACAGGTGTAAGTTATGACAGACCTACAGGTGAGAATCTGCCACAAGAGGGAGCAGTGAACTTGCTGATGGCTGAGATATGATGACTTAGGTTAAGACACAACTGTACAAAGACATGGCTCTCTTACATACAGTTCTTCGGGCTTAACCAGCATCACTGCTGGTGGTCCTTCTTTTCCTCCCTCAACCTCCTTTTAGATTATTTAAATCCAGAATGTCACAAAGTAAAGCAATTCAAACACCATTTTCAGTGGTTGCAGTATCATTTGAATACACTTCCCTTTGTAAACACCAGCTCCCATTTTAAGAATTTCTTTTGCAGCCCACATTATCCACATAGTCCACACTCAAATTCAAGGGGCAAGAGGAATGAGGTGTGTTGGGGAAAACAATAAGCAAGATCATGCAGTTATCCTGCCCCAGATGTACAGTACCCCCAAATTATTTATTTCACAGTGGAAAAAAAAACAGACCAGAAAAATTAAAAGTATATTTTAAAAAGAGCATTTTTGTGACTTCAGTTGTGATCTCAGGCTAACATAAAAAATCCTTTAGTGCATCCCTGTCTCCTCCATATGAGCTGGAGCTGTACACTCAATAGCTAAAAATTGTGGCTATGTGCAAAATGTTATCTAGTTGGCTGCAACGCTTTCAGTCCAGTGGGAATAATTACTACATCAAGCTCTCCCAGCCAAGTTTCAATAACTCCCTGACCATTAAAATCTACCCACATGCTGCTTCTCTCTAAAACCAAAATTAACAAAATCAGTGCTCTCCTACCACTTGTTGAATGGCTTGTTCTTCCTCAATGGCATACCAGGTTGCTGGGCAGCACCAAAGCCATGCACAAGAATGACTACTCCTGCTCCCTTTCTCCAGCTTGGCACAAAGCTAAAGCTGTAAACAAAGCATTCTCTTTCTGCAATTGCAGTTCCTCAGCAAAAGGTTCCTCTGAAAAACAAAAGCAATGCCCACAAACCAATTGTTTTTCCATACTGTACTGCTGCAGTAAGGTGGCTTTCTTTGTCTGATTTCCTGAAAGTTGATGAATGAGACATTTGGCATTTCTGGAATCCTCCACATTACCAGGGTGGTAGCAGAGTGAGTACACCTGGCCACTCTGCCCTTCTCTTCTGACCCAGTCTTAATCTTAAATGATTCCTACCAAAACAGGTTATTACAACTATTTTTCTCCTGGACACATTTTAAGAATGTTAACTATTCAAGCTCTTCACAAACAGTTCAGAGGACAGACAACTGTTTCTTGTCAATATTAATATGAGCAAATAGCCCTCCAGAAAGGTAAGTGCTTAAATCTCCATTACTAATGTGTTTTGCTTGCTGTTGGTTTTAAGTCTGATATTAAGTCTTTCTTCCTTAACAAAAGAGCCCCAAAATAGAAAACAGCTTACCTTTCCTTACAAATGGAGAAACTGGTATAGGAACATGAGATGTCATTGGGAAAACTATACATGATCTAGGAAATTAATTCTCTTCTACATCCTGTTGCAGCTTTCTTACTAGAGGACTTGTGTTCTCATTAATCAGCTGTGCTTCCCTGCTTCTACAATTATAACTTGATGCTGCAGCCAGGATAATTACAGCAAACATTCACAACTTAACATCTCAGCTTTCATTGTGCAAAAAAAAGTAATGGCCATGTACCTCGTGAATGTGCCTCGGTTTTCTCTGACAAGACCCTTGTGGTTTCTCACCACTTTAAAAACAAAACCAAACAAAACAAAACCCCACTCCAAACCCCACATCAGTGACAACTCCCAAGATCCCTCTCTTGCTCTGGCTCAGCATACGTTGACAAGTTGTAGAAGTGTGAAACTGAAAAATACTCAGCAGTCTCTGCAAGGCACTCCATTATCTGGCATAGGTCTTCTATTAAGGCCCTGGCACATCCCGAACAAATACTACCTTCGACTACCTGCAACTTATATAAGCCATATTTCAAGAAAGTCATCAGGACATCTCTGAGAGGCAAAATTACTCCAGATATAAATCACTAATCTGTATAGTTAGCATATCTACCATGAAGCATCATTAGGACTTAGTCTTTATATGTTTCTACTCCCTGTTCAGACTGGGATTTTCAGACAAATCAGATAGCTGAGCAGGGTGGCTACATTATGCAATAATCTGGCAAAAACCAAGTACAGCACAGACTCAGACTTGGCTGGTTTATTATACAACTGTATGACCTGGCTCAACACAGTTGCATGCAGCCCCCAGTGAAAAAACACCCAGAAATTGTTTTAATTTCCTATGTAACTGGTAGAGCTCATTGACTGTACAAAAAAGTCACAGGCATGAGGCAACACTGGGTACGGCTCATGTTAATTAGCACCTATCTATCACCTTGTAGCTCCTACCTCAGCCTACTGATTTATCACTTAACATCCTTACCTCTACCCGAAAGAGGTTAATCTATTTCTGGACTCTTTTGAGGACACTGACATAGCAAAATATGTCTAGACTTAATTTCTGCCTTACCTTGGCCTAAGTATGGAACCTCTCTTTTATACCAGCATCATCTGAATTTCCATATTGCTTACTGTTTTTTTCTCTGGAAAGCATTGCAAAGTTTGAGTAACTTTGCTGCTTTTAAGCTTTTCTGTGAATGCATATTTTTAAAAGTATTTTTACATTTATTGTTCAATTAAAACCTGCAGCTTGAGAAGTAATGCATGTAGAGAGAGTATCCTCCAGCCCCTGGGCTTGCTGAGAGCCCCATATTTTGAAATGGCCAATAAAGTCAAGAATGGGCTGCCTAGTATCTGTATTTGCTAAATTTCTTGGCTATGCATAGCTCAGTGAGCCTGAAACATCTAATTATGTCAGCAAAAGCACATTCTGGTTATCCTTATAAGTGGTACAAACCACAACAACAAAATTATCAGAAAATGCAAAGGATAAATGCTTGTCTTTATTTAGAATACATGGGGTTTACTGAATATTACTATGGACAAATCCAGATTTTCACAGATTCAAAAGCCAGAAATTGCCCATCATTCTACAAAAAGACACTTCAGAAAGTTATTGAGTAAAAAAATTATAGAAATCTAATTTACAGCAAAAAGACTTGGGAAAAAATCATCAGTGCAATAAAGAAAACTCATTTTGAAATTGATAAAAATTTCAAAGACAGAATCATAGAATAATTTGAGTTGGAAGGGAACTTAAAGATCACGGAGTTCCAAGGCCCATAAAGGCACATAATTTACAAGTGAAGACAATTTATGTCTGCAATAATTTCACAGCGGAATTACTATTTATTACTGTCCTCAGTTCGTGACTTATCTTTTATAAGCTATTTTAGACAAACTCAAGTTACTGGTCACATTATACAACAACAGATTGAAATGTTAATGCTATAGAAATATATGAATTATATTTGCAATTTTTGGCAGTCTTAATATCCAGCATATAATGACAACATGCAGAGGCTTTAGTCAGCTTCATTGGCTGTGACAATATGGTAAAGAACACAGTAATATTTCTAAAGTAAAAAATCAGTCCCACATCATTAGGAATTTTTATAATGTGGTGGTTCCTAACAGAAAGTCTTTGTATACTTCATTAACTGACCCATTTGTTACCAACGATTATCCCATTTACTTTTTCTTTAGCACTTCTTCAATGTGTTTAAACATGCTAGCATCTTCAATGGTCGGTGTTATCTGAAAAGGAAGAATACACAGAAGCATGTGATAGTAGATTGCTGTCCTTCAACAGTAAACCAGAATTTATTTCAGAGAATCTCCTAAATCTAGCTCTCAAAAGCAATCAAGAAAAAAGTACCTGGAAAGCTCTAGAACATGAAAACCTTTTGAGGAAGCTACAGTAGAAATAAAATATACAATGTGGTAACTGAAATCATGGACCACTTGCAGAATGGTCTAGAGAATAGAAACCATGATGTTGTGTCTTTGGATGAGCACATGTGCCTAATTCATTAAAGTATACATCTCCAGCTCACCTTATACGGCTTTTCACTGACAAGTGCAGAAAGAGCTGAACGCGGGATCTTGCCAGAACGCGTTTTTGGCAGCTGTTTCACAAACACCCCCTTCTGAAAAGCTGCTACTGGACCAATGTTAGTTCGAACTCGCTCAACAATCTCTTCCAAAATCTTTTCTTCTTCTGTCTTTATACCTAGGGAAGAAGTTCATGTCCTTTAGCTTTTCTGGGACTTTTGCAAGTCTAAGTAACATCGGTATCAGTGAGCTCTCACCTTCTCTGAGTACACACAATGCAAAAGGAACATGTCCTTTTAAAGGATCCTCCTGACCCACAACAGCACAGTCAGCCACAGCACGATGGAAGAGAATACACTGAGGGACAGAGAACAAAACTGAACAGACCTAATAATAACTAAACATTTCAGTGAGAAAAATCCATAGGCATGGACATAAAAAGTAGACTTATTTCTTACATTTTGACAGCAGAAAGTACTTAGTAAGCCCCAGGATTCCAATTACACATGTTGCAGATGCATGTGTGTATACTTTCATACACACTTACATGTAGCTTTCAAACAAACATTAATAAGTATGGTGGTACAAAATACAAATACAGAACAATGTAAGGGTGATTTACAGCTTTGGGAGAGTATCACATCTTTGGTTTTGTTAGTGAGATCTTTGCTGGAATAAGTAATAGTAGTCTAACATTATGAATAACATGAAGTTAAGTGGACTAAGGACCAAAACCATAGAAACACTTCAACTACAGGGCTATAAAGTCATAGTGGTTTGTTCTGACTCCTATCTTTTTGATTCTTCACTGCACAAAGGCACAGTGTTTCAACCAAAGCCAAATACACGCTTTCAGCTTGCAGCCAGTCTAGTTCCATTCACTCTCTTGGAAACATTAGTTCTTGTTCTTCTTAGATTAAAAAAAAGGGAATTAATCCAGAGTTGCCTCCTTTCTACTACACATTTATACAACTATACAAGTGATGGACAGTGGCACTAGTATCTCAAATTATCTTTTAAGAAAAAAAAGTGAGAGATTCTCTTTTCTTTCCAATTAGCCAGCTGAGGACCTCACTTTCTAGGAAAAAGTCACCAAGATGTCTCAGTACATACTGAGATGTGTGTCACTAAGTCTGGGACAAAGTTGGACTTAAGGTAACAGCAGTTGTGAAACCTCCTCCAAAGTAACTGTCTCTTTTCATGAAAATATCTGTGTCCCTGGGGGTACCTTGCTGTCAACAGTGCTTTCAACATGTCCTCTGTACTCAACCACAAAGAGGACCTAAAGTGACCTTATACAAAGGCCACACTGAGGCCTCGTAATGAGTTTATCTGTGCATACAAAGATGACATGTTTGCTAAAAACAGATCTTCACATACCATGTTCTCAAAATCAAAGGCAGTGGGATGACTGAAAGGAAGACAAACTAAAAAAAATTTTAAGAATAAAGGCTTTTTTTAAGTGTTGCATTGGTTACTCATACAATGGCAGGAGCATGAGGAAGACTACAGGAAAGGTGCACAGGAGGCAGGAGGAAAAATCTTGAAGGAACAGAAAGTTGAATCATCACTGCTCCAATTAACAAAAGGGATGCTCTTGTGTGACCTGGTTGTGAAACTGATGGTGGAAGGAACAATTCAAAGCGTTTCCCATAACCCATCCTCAAACCAGATGATTTGCAGTCAAAATAAGCAAGAGAAACTGTCTCTCTGTGCCATGGTCACACACATCAAGTAGCTTTTAGCAAAATAAACCTGCACAGTGTTTCTCACATACTTTTTTTGACAGAAGCTATACTTATTTCACAAACTATGATCCTAGAAAAGTCCCATACTACAAAAAAGCAAATGGGAAATACTTAGCTCAGAAGTAGAGGCATGCTCTATCAAAGTACAAAAGCATGACCATATACACACAGGTTTTTAAACTGCACGTTTTTCACAGGAATTAAATGGGATGTGCACAAGCCATACCAACAGTAACACCTACTGCACTGCAGTAACGATGGAACTCCAATGATCATAATAGATAACTTGGATAAATACACTATTTGTTTGGAACACAATAAAGCTGAAATTCTTAGTCAAAGTACTATAGAAAAACTTTTTAAGCTTGTAATGCAGCTATAATGTAAATGCAGATAATACACTTGTTCAACAAGGTGACTGTCACTTCATTAGATGGCGATTCAGTGAACCTCTAATTCTGTATTTACAGATCTTACTGAAGGGCAAATTGCGGTCTTATTAATGCTTTCCCATTTAACTAGCAATTTGCTGTGCATGCATTAATAACATTTATTTTTCAGCTTTGTTCAAAAGTTGAATAGAAAAATACATAGAATTTTATAGTGATGAAACACTTTTTCTTTCTAGGGAAAGACCTAAGTAGCAGGGAGGAAAATAGAGACACTGAACCTGGGATGAAGGATACAAAGGTAATATAGCTGAGGAGATGATTCAATTCATCATTTGTACACTGGTTCCACATTCAGCCTGAAGTGAAAAAACAATGCCTAGCTCAGTCCCTGAGCAGTAGAGCAGGTGAGCAGTAAGAGCAGTAAGGGGTGGGATGAGACTCCCTGCTGCGCTTTAGTAGAGCAACACAAAAAAAATTACTTCAAAAGGAAAGAGGTTTAATCAGCCTGAAAGCCACCTTTAGGTCTCCATAGACCTGAGTCAGGGCAGCGGCTGGTTCAGCTCCCTGGCTGGCCAATCTTCAAAGGATTGCCTGTGTTTGCCCGAATTTGATCACTTCTGTGTAATCAGGATTTCTTTCATTCTCTTTCAAGTTTTCCAGCTTTTTTTAAAAAACAGTCACTAGGCTAATAGACACTATAAAGCAAAAAATGTCTAACAGATTAGTTCACAATTCCATGAACAGCTAAATTCAGGGTTCTTAAAGGGGTATTTTTCCCTTGTACATGCCCAGCACACCTTTTCCTATACTCCCTGAATAAGCATTTGATATGTAATCAGGGAAAATTGTAACTGGCAATCAATCGCAGTGGTTCCAGAGAGGTGAGGGAACAATGACATGAAACTGAGACACTATTATGAACTGCACTATTTTCAACTTTTTGTGTTGCATGTGTATTATATTAATGACTTTCAATTTAACAGCAGGGTTGTGGGTTTCTTACAGAAATTTTCATTACCATTTAGCACTGCTCATGAAGTAAGAGAAAAAAAGCTGTCAAGAAACTGTGAAGGAGACCCTTCAAATCAAGAAAAAACACTGAATGTGAGTCTATGTGAAGTCAACCAACACCAAGCACTTTAAAGAAACACAATTAAAACTGTATTTTAGGAATAAAAGTTTCTCCTCCTAAGTAGGTGGTAAAACCACTTGGCACATTGACCCTACATTATCTTAATGTATTCCCAAATAAATATGTCATCAGAACTTACAGGGATGCTTCCCATGCTACATATTGACCCTTAACTCTACCTTCAAATGTCAAATCATACCTGTCTTATCAATCCCATGGTACAAATTGCTTACTGTTGACTAAATTTATTACGGTTCTGGAAAGCACCGTAACAGGAAGGACTTGAAACAATTAATGTTTTGCTTAAAAGTACCAACAGAAATGCAATCAAAAAAAGGAGAAAAACAATTAAAGGGTTTAGTGAGATTTTCAATCTCAGCTTAATTTATCTTTGATTCTTCTATTTTACTGTCAGGCAATGCTAACCTCTTCAATTGCACCTGCTGAAATCCTGTGTCCGGCAACATTGATCACATCATCAGCTCGAGACAGGACGTACAAATAGCCATCTTCATCCATATAACCTGCATCCATTGTATCATAATATCCCTACACACAACACAACCAAAAATAAACTCAGAATTAGTACTAGAAGCATCCATTCATTTCCTATGAAAACAACAAACAAAACTTATTGTTTCAAATTAAATATGGGTTTGGTGCCCAAAAGATTTAATTCTGTAATATTTTTCACTATTCTTATGTCAGAGCATACTGTGCACCTTCCCTTCCAGAACGGTTTTGTAGTCTATGATAAAAAGAACCGAAGACACTACATAAATATGGATTTTTTCCAACTTTGCTTACATTGATCCCTGACAGCTTGAAGAAGGATGTTGCCTGAATCTACACAAGGAAGACGGAATTGTTACAATATAATGATAGTTGTCAAACTGCTCCTAAAGATATTCTTGTTTGCTGAATCCAAACATACATCCTCATCACGATGCAAGTGTACACAAAAAATATTTTGTCTGATTAATTCACTCATTTATTGAGGCAAACCTTCCATTTTGGACATTCACATAGGAAAGGAGGAAGCCAGCCCCTGGACAGTGAATCTGACCAGGAAACATAACTAATGCAGTAAGGAGCCTTCCGTGTATTTAGGTGCACACTCGACAAGTGTATATTTCTGGACTGCATGTCAACAGCAGCAGTATACTTGAAGCTATGCTAGTCTAAGGTTATGAGGCTTATTAAATCAAATGACATAAAACAACTTTTAGGTTCAGAAGCTTGCATTTACTAATTCTGTTTCAGAGCTTAAAAAAACAAACCAAAACCAAAACCAGAATCAACAAAACCAAAAATAACATCCACAGTGTTGCCAAAAGCTTAAAGTATGGATAAAGAAAGATCTCCCATTAAAATAAGATACAATCATTTTGATTGCTATCCACTTTAAATTTACTATAATTCGGTTCTGCAAGACTACCAAACGTTTATACAATTCATTTCAGAATTCTTACTGGATATTTTTTGAAATATAACTTCTGGAATGTTTCCTGATTTTCCCAAAGACCTGAGAATGCTCCAGGAGGCAAAGGCAACCTTAAATTAAAAAGAACAAAGTAGTAAGAAACACAGATATACCAAGTACAACTTATGTTCTCCATTCATACTTCATATTCACATAAATAATCACTGGCTATACAATCAGAAAACATTTCAGCTTAATATGCAGATAACACATCAAAAGGACCACGTCTGTTGTACTCACACGCACATAGCTCTGAACTGTATCCAGACCATACATTAATATAACGTAAGCATCTCTGTCATTCAGTAAAAAAATGTTTGGTCTAGTAAACCGTATATACCATACTATGATATCAGCATTGAGCTTTCAACATTTCTAAGGATTAAGTGTCAGAAATGTCATATGGGACACTTCATACACATATCTGCCAGAAGAAGAGAAGCTACATAAGTCTCAGCTAACAAAGAAATGTTTGTTTCTTCCTTCAAAGCTCCAACAGGGTTAAATATAGGTTTACCTGAACTAGGAGGTACATATTCAGGCATATCAACACAAGTTTCATGAAGCTTAACCTAGTAACAGAGAGAACAATCATGCAAGCAAGCATTTTTATACCGATAAAACCATAAATGCCTCATACAGATTTTACTAGCATATACCTGCATTCCTAACAAGCAAATCTTTAGCCAGGGGTACTCTATTTTCTACTGTGATAGTGTCCCTGTGACACCAAAAGGCAACATCTCTAGCAGTGAAACATCCCTCTGCAGCATAGCAATACTATTTTACAATATTGCAACATAGCAATACTCTACAGCATATCATTACTAGTCTCCTATGGTGTTCAGGTCAAACGAACAGATGCTACCAGCTCAGTGACATGTACATTTCTAACACTACAGGCCCCAAAAGAATATTTATATATCTATATAGAGATATAAAATATACATATATATATATACACACACACACAATTCTTTCTAACTAAATATGGTATAAATAGTACAAGCTACACCGAAAAGGCCATATCATCTAGTAATGATTTCAATCCATGGTTTTTTACAATCCCATTTTTTTTTCAACTTAATTCAGCTCAATTAGCATAATAGAATATCTACCATAAGTATTACTACTTTCTCTGAGGCTTCTGGCTCAACACATCCTATAAATCACACTCCTTGAAAGTATCGTTGAGGTAAGGCCAGAAATGCCAAGACAACACCCAGGCTTCAGGAAGGCAGGTTGGCTTCTGTCCAACTGAAGTGAATTCACTGGCTTATTTTAAGCCTTTCAAACTTAGTAAACGTCCTTGTGACAGACAAAAATGATCTATAGGGCACTTAACTTGAAAAAAAAAATTTAGAAAAACAATATATTGATCCCAGTGTTTGTGGACGTAGGAGTTTAAAAGAAAAATCTCTTGTTTAGATTCAAGAAGAAACACTAGAGAATGGAAGTTACTATGGCTGTTGCCTGGTTGCTAATAGCATGGCAATTCATAACAGCCTCAGCCATTGTAAATTTTGAACTTTAAATTTCTTTCAGTCTGAAACATCCTTGTGATGGGAGAGAAAGAACAATTCATATTGACAAAGTCCTTAATTTCTCCACAGCTCTACTCAGTACTTTGCAGTTATTCATTAAATAGAAAGAACAATTTTACTGCTGACATCAGAAAAGCATTTTCCTTCCTGTTACTGTAATTGTTTATAAATCTAAACACAGAAGTGTGTAACATCAGAAAACATTTGTTATTGTTTGGTTTTGTGGCTATTGTGTTTGTTTGTTTGTGAGGGGTTTTTGGTGGGGTTGCTTTGTTTGCTTTTGCCTTTTCTTCTGGGGGTGTTGTTTTTCTTGTGGTTATTTTTTAAAAAAAGGAAAATTGCATTGATAAGTACATCTACAGTGCTCATTTTGTGAGGCTATGGAAACCAGACTGCTAAACTACTGGCTGTCACAGGAATCTCTATCGCACAAATCATAGCACAATAGAGACACAATCTGACAATGTGCTTCCATGGCTTTCTGTAAAATATTACTTGCTGATTACATTCCATCTACTAAGCAAAACCTGAATGCCATCCTCCATGTGTCCATCTTGCAACCAAAGTAATTCCAGAGGAATGGGCATATACAATTCTTCCATGACAGTAAAGCTCTTAGCATCATTACTGACTAGAATTTCTAGGTGCTGTGCAAACACAAGTAATGAGTAAAATCAGTAAGGGTAGAATTCAGCTTGCCAAAACGTAATTATGTGTACTGGAATTTTGCCAGGACATGAGAACTGAAATGCCCAGAGACAAAAATACCTCCATCCCAATGCTGTCAATGGGAATGCTCCCATGAATTCCATAGGAAGCAGACCTGGATCATAAGTATGTGCAAAGAGACAGAAGAGAGAAAATAAGATAGTCATAAAATAACAGCAACCTGAAAACAAACATCTCTTCCTTTCCTCAATCATAAAATCATTTGGGCTGGAAGGGACTCTTAAAGGCCATCTAGTGCCAACCCCCTGCCATGGGCAGGGACCCCTTCCACTAGACCAGGTCACTCAAAGCCCCGTCCAACCTGACCTTGAACGCTTCCATGGATGGAACACCCACAACTTCTCTGGGCAGCCTGTTCCAGTGCTTCACCACCCCTACAGTAAAGAATTTACTTCACCAGACTGCCATGACTTCTCAAATATAATAAACAAGGGCTTGGCAATCCCTCCATTAAAAAAAAAGTAAAAATAAAAAAGAACATTTTGAGATGCTTGGTTTGGGTCTGTTCTCCCTAGGAATCACAACACAAAACACTTACAAAAGTCCTGTGTTTAAGAAAATGTTGCCTCCTTGTTCCAACACTGAGTTGATGTTCAAGGCCTTCTGGGGTTATTTTTATTAAGAGGATACATTGACCAAAAAATGTCTGGTATGCATAAGTAAATATGATCGCCCCGGAGATGGTCCTGCTTTCCTTTCACAAGTGACAGTAACACAGAAGGCCAAGGAGGAGATAGGTTCCTTCATCGTCATTTCCATGATACAAAAAGAAGCTGCTTTGATTGGTTTCCCCTTGGGACATGTACTCTATTTCTCTAGCTGTCTGTTAACTTCTTTCTCTCATCCTGCATGGCAAGCCACAAACCAGCCAGTGTTGAGCCTTTGCATTTGCTATCAGTTCAAAGATAAGCCCTCCCTTACACTATTCGTGCTTTTTATTTTATACATATTATATAAATATTTTATATGGCCATAACTACAGTAGCATCTTCTATCTCATCATTCCTTTTTCCTTCTCTAACGAACAGTCATGAGCTTCAACAAATACAAATTCAAGACAAGCTTGCCATCTTTTTCTGAAATATGAATGTATTACCAGCTACTACTGTATTATCAGGCTACTAAGAAGTTTAAATCAGTCAACTCATCCCATTAAACAAGCAAACAATAGGCAAGTTTCAAACCTAAGCTGAGGTTTAAGCCAAAAACCTACTGTGAGGTGAATCAAAACACATGAACTTGGGAAAAGCTGACCTTCAGATTTCAAACCTCAAAAAAGATGTATAGATCTTAATTTGATCTTGCTCATGCCTATTTTTCACCAGTACAGGAACAGCAGTACAAATGATGCAATTCTCAATTCACTCCAGTGCAATTAAGATGATGATTGTAGAACTACAGGAATACAAATCCAGGCCCATTTCTCATTTCAAGGTTGAATACACTTAGGACAACATCAGGAAAACTAGGTAAACTGTGTAAATTCATTATGTAAATTATATGGGTTCATTTTACAAAGATCGACTCTGGCTCCATTTTACAAAGATAAGAAGGTAGTTTCATTATAAATTGGAGAAACTAAGACAGCTTAGGTGAGCTTGGCAGCATCATAAAAACACTCTGAAGTACTTTCACAGTAGCTGTTTTCTACTAAACAATTTTAAATTACAATCATTATCTGATTTTTTAACATTGTTTCACAGTTCATTTATTTTTCATACAATGGTGGATGACCTTTTACAGAACAGCCCACCTTTAGTTTAGCCCATGAAAATCTGATTCTGTGTGTCACATCCCTTCAGGATGCCACTCATCAAAATAGTGTAAGATTCCTTGTGGCTGGAATTTGTTCCAATTCCAATTTGTGGTTGGCAATTACAGACATAGCACTCAAAAGATAATTTACACAGAAAAGTAGATTTCTGAAAGTACAAATGAAAGTCAAAAGCTATTAGAGGTGCTACCTTGTCTGAATTTCAGAAAAGACATCCTTTTATTTTATGGCAGGCACTGGTACTCACAAGCTGCTCATTACAGCCAGTCAAGGCAAGTATAAACCATTGTTAAGTGAGTTTGCGCTTGTGAATGGAGCTAAATCATCTTGACTGACAGCTATAATTATTACTCAGCCTTTATGTAGCGCTGTGCATAAACATCACTCTTAAAACATTTTTTTGATTGCAAGTTCGAAAGCCACCTGGAGTCTAGAAGCTCTTTCAGATACTGGGAACAACAGGACAGGAAAAAGGGTGGAAGAGGTAAGAGCAGAGGATCTCCAACACTCATCAGTTTGCACGAAATACTACTTTAGTTAGCTGAAAGGGGACAACAGTAGTCGGTCTCAGTGTGGAATATTCAGGGAAAAAAATACAGTTAGTAGGCAAGAGAGAAACCCATCAAAATCTAGTGAAAGCACTGGAAAAAGTTAAAAGTTCAAATGCTACTTACATGTGGTCAGCCAGACATCTGTTAGAAAACTCATCTTTGCCCAGATTGCTCTCACATTGAAAGCCCTACTCACTGTTTTGCTTGTAAAGGGAAAAAGACAAAGCCAATAAACGTGGAAGGCTAGCAGAGAGAGATCTTTTGCACGGATTTTTCGTGATCATCTGATCTGAACTCCCATATAACACAGGCTAAAGAATGCCATCTACTAAATCCTGCCTCAATTAAAACCCAGGCTTGAACTAAAGGTGTCAAAGAAAACCACCATATTCCAAAGAATTTGTCCAATGGTTTAGTACTTTCCCTGTTAAAGCTGTGTTTTATTTCTCATAGGAATATATCTAGCTTCAGCTTACAATCTCTTTATGGTAGACTAAACAGCCATCTCTCAGAGATGTCTTTTCCTGGGTGAATTTCCTGACCTTGATGAAGTTATTTAACTCATCTTGGATGAGCTATATACCACAAGTTACACTGTAAGTTTAAGCCAAGCTTTCCAGCACTGTAGTCACTCCCATTCTTATTTTCTTTAAAAACCAGTCACTTTATCAATAGTCTTTTGAAATACAGATATAAGAACTGAACATAACGCATTAATGATTTTACTAACATCATATTCACAGACAGTAATAATAGCTCCTTTTCAGTTGTCCCTACTGAATAACACGGAATCATATTGCCTGCTTAGTTACACTAGCAGCTTTCATTCACAGGTCTTAGGTGTTTAGAGGCTTATTCACTGTAACACAAAAAGTTCCTTTGAAAGTCACTGCCTTCTGGGGTACAGTCCTTCATCTTATAAATCTAGCAAATTTTCACTATTCCTACCTGTATGACCTTTGCTAAAAGGAACGTATTGCAAGTGGTCTACACAGGATGACACACTTGCTTCACATGATTCTGCAAGCGTTTTTCTCCCTCAGGCAGTCTTCCCTGAGGCCAAGCCACTCAGAATGGTCTGCAACATGTCCTTCCTGGGGTTGTCACAGAGTTTCAAAAGAGAAAACTGGACAACATTAATTACTGAGACTATAAAATGATTAGACCTTCACTGGCTATTTTGGCATCTCAGGTAGCTTCTATCTGCATTTCTTCTGAGCTAAGGCCATATACCCCTCACTCTTGGCTTCAGGTGGATTCTCCCCTTGTTTTCACTATCTGAAACCACTTTTCTTCCTGGGAAGAGGAAGAGCATAAAGGAGAGCTGTGACCTTTCTTATATGCTTATCCCGAATTAGAATGCCCAAATGTTGACCCACCAAGTCTTACAAGATTTCTCTTTACTTTCTTCAATGGGACACCAAGGTATTACCCTTTAAGCTCTCTTGCTTAGCATTTCTGTTATGCATCTTGATTACATTCCTGGCTTCAGATTGCTTCAGACTTCCACATAGATACTGATTTTTTCTAAAATGCATTATAAGAAATGTTAAATGACTATACTTTTTGTTGAACATCTATTTGCTCTCTAAATAGTGTACAAAGACTGAGCAGAGTACCGCAAACCATGAAACTGTGAATGAGTTGCTTATTTCTGAACAACACCTCTTCCATTAAAGCACACTAACTTTATAGTATTTGCTTAAAAAGTCCTGTCATATTTCTTTTCAGTTAACTTAAAATCTAAAATGATAAAAACCCATAAACTTGTCATGACCCTTTCTGTATAAACCTCATGAATAAATATTGTTTTTCAATACTTTACAGTCTTACAGCATTGGACACGAAGTTTTGCATTATTTTACCCTATATAATGGGGTGGATTGTCATTTGAATCATTTCAACATTATAATTTTCCTCCCTCTTCCCCACTAATCCCAAATTGATGAAACCCCCCCACACACACAATATTAATGGTCTGTAGAGCCTCGCACACAGTCACTATTCTTAAATGCAATTTAAACAACACAATCAAAACATTGCAGAATTGCTGTCTATTACACTAAATTGTCTCATCTCTCTCTGAATATGAAGCAGAAATATTTATGTGGCTCTGTGGAGATCGATAAAACAAATTTGTAAATACTTATCCTGCAAACCTCCCTTATAATGCACAAAATTAACTATACAAATACTAGATGAAGTGTAACTAGCGTCTAGCTGGAAATTTACTGGCAGCCATTACTCTCTGGTTAGAATAAGCATAAAGCAAATGTAGTCCTCTTGCTGTTGTGGGTGAATATAAAGAATAATGCTAGCTAATGAGAAAGTTCCGACAACTGCTTCATAAAATAAACATTATGGGTTTGCAATCTTTATAATGTACAAAGAGAAAACAGAGCTTCCCACTTCACTGGAATTTAAATGGGATTTCTCTTCGCTAAGGTTCGCTATAAGAATAGAAAACTTGGGAAATTCTCACGGCTAGTCACAATTACATATACACACATACACTTTCAAGTGTGTATTAATCACAGGCAGGTCAGAACAATGCAGCAAAACTGTGTCACTAAATCGGACCGGTCTTTGCTAAGGGAAATGGAGGTCATTCCTACTATAATTTTCACTTTGGAATAAATCTTCATAATCTTTCATGTTCGAAGATTCTTCCACAAAAAAACCCAAGTAAATTTAGAAACAATTCACACAAGCCCAACCTCATGAGTTTTTGTTTTCTTTTGGTTTTGTTTTTTTTCATTTGTTTCTTTGCTTTTTTGTTTTCCACTTTGTTTGTTTGTGGTTTGGGGATTTTTTTGTTTGTATTATGTTAAGATGGAGAATTGAATTTAAGAGAACCTATTGGCTCAAAAGATTAAATCAGAAAAAAGGCTGGAAGGGAAAGAGGGGTGACAGAATTGGTTTCATATTGACTAATGCTACACTGTAATTTCTTTCCCCACTCTTTTCCCCCCCAATTGCAATAAATATGGACATGCTAAAAATAATAATGTCCCTGTGCCATTACTCATTCTTGCATAATCCGATGCAAAAAACCACAACAAAACAAGAATTCCCCTTTTACCCCTAACAATTTATTCGACTGCAGCAAAAGTCATGCGGGGCTAGTTAAACAAAACCAAACAAAACCAGCAATAAAATCAACAGATAAACACACTTGTAATCACTTAAGATAAACACCTAAATGTGGAGCCACATTAGGGAAGATAAATTCTGGCTTTAAGAATTTGACAGTAACAGCAAACAGGACCATCTAATATAGTAATATCTACTCCTGACAGGCATTTAATCATAGAATCATAGAATTATGGAATGGATTGGGTTGGAAAGGATCTTAAGATCACCTAGTTCCAACCCCCCCCGCCATGGGCAGGGACACCTCCCGCTAGATCAGGTTGCTCTAAGCCCTGTGCAATCACATTGCCAGGGATGAAGCATTCACAACCTGCTTGGATAACCTGTTCTAATGCCTCACCACCCTCACAGTAAAGAACTTCTTCCTTATATCTGACCTGAACTTCTCTTTAATAGTTCAGATTTAAATGGGTTTAAGTTTGAACTCTTTACCCCCTGTTCTATCACTACAGTCCCTAATGAACAGTCAGTCCACAGCATCCTTATAGCCCCCCTTCAGATACTGGAAGGCTGCTACGAGGTCTCCACGCAGCCTTTTCTTCTGCAGGCTCCACAGCCCCAACTTTCTCAGCCTGTCTTCATACAGGAGGTGCTCCAGTCCCCTGATCATCCTCGTGGGCCTCCTCTGGACTTGCTCCAACAGCTTCATGCCCATCGTACGTTGAGGACGCCAGAACTGCACACAATACTCCAAATGAGGTCTCAGGAGAGCAGAGTAGAGGGGCAGGATCTCCTCCTTCGACCTGCTGGTCACGTTCCTTTTGATGCAGCCCAGGATATGGTTGGCTTTCTGGGCTGTGAGCACACACTGCTGGCTCATGTTCAGTTTCTCATTGAAATAATAGTAATGACTCAAACATATTCACACATCTACTGACAGCACCTTTTAGTAGATATAATTCAGCTGGTTTGGCAGAGTTGCTAAGGATGGAGTCCATTTCACTTCTCTTTTGGCAGAGAACCAAAAGGCATCTACCCTAAGCTAGCCATGTCACCCCTGCAGTTACTGGAGAGACATGAGCCCATATGGAAGGCTATTACTTTGATCCTAGCTGAACGCCTGAAAGCTAGGATCAATTTTCTTACACAGTACCTTTCTCTCTCTTCATTGATTACAAGCCTATGTTTTATCAGGTATCAGGCATGAGAGAGCTTTGAAAGATGCCCTTCACTCTGTCCTGGGTTACTGACACACAAGCCACAGTCTTTATTAAAGGCTGGAGCAATTTTCATTACTCACACTCAGCAACAAAATGAATGCACAATCTTACATGTGTCACATGACAGCTATGTCTAAATATGAGTCTGCTGATCCAGGGAAGATTGTGTGTGCACTTAAACACATGCTTGTGTGTCCTTGTGGCTTAGACCTAAGCTGTTGAAAATTAGGTAGGGTATAAACTTAATCCTGAAAGCACTCATCTGCGTCGAACAGTACAATAACTTCATGTGATACCACCTCAGTCTCCACGGTGGCCTAGTTACATTAGACCACTAGTACAGCTGAGCAAAAAAACCCTCCACACTTTGGCAATTCTGACTCTCAAGCAAGCACTATGAGGCCAGCCAGTCCGCACGTCTGCAGCACGCTCCAGTGTCTGGAGCTTTTATGGCCAGTTCATGTGGCCATGGCCTCAATCCTCAGCCAAGTTCTCTCTCTAACAGCTCATCAAAATCGCTATATCTGTCCCAATCTTTTGGCTTTTGACAGAATTTCAATTCGCTGGAGGTTAATGCTAATCTTGGTATTTTCTTTCATTCATCTAAACAAGCAGCAAAGACTCTGAGGTACCAAAACTCTCCCAGATTTTACCACAAAAGAAGTGGACGAACACATTTCTTTCAGGTTCTGTAATTGCTGGCAGTTTGGAAGTGATCAGAACTGAAATATTTTCTGTGACTGAAGACGGAGGTGTCTACAGCTCACGTGTTAATCGCAAAACAGGTATCTGTCAGAGGAAAATGCCATTTGCCTAAAAGCCTATGAAACATCCAGAACACTGAGCTGGCACATGCTGTGGCAAGCAGTAGCCTATCAATCTTTATGTAACTAAGGAAATGTTCTGTCAATAGTGAGACAGCAGAAGGTAAGATAAATTTAACTGATGTTCACGGTGCTATCTAAACAGAGGCCTCTTTACCTAAGAAAAGCTTACTTTGAAAATAATTTTAAAGCTTATGGGACTCATCTTACATGAATCTGGTCAATGGTACTAAAAATCACCCACATGATGCAAAGCTGAAGTTTTTTCTTTCTTTCTCTTTTTGTTGGAGTCTTTTCCTGTATGTATTTTGTCCAAGTACTACCTTAACTGAAAACTGTGTGCTTCATGCAAAGCACAGGCAGAGACAACGTACATTCTCCCTCTAAGAATATACATCAATTGGGATTCGAAGATAGTGAAAGAGGAGGCAGCACTGCACCCATAAACCAAAGCATGTCAATCTGCCCTGCTGTACTGTTTCACTAAACTGAAAAACAAAGTAGCGAAGAGAATGCTTCAGTATCTTGCTCATACATCACAACAGAAAAGCTTCATGCTGTGCCAACAGATGGTAATTAAAAAATGGTAAACTTTGCTGTCTAACAAAAGAACCAAACCAGCAACGGACCCTCATTCACTCATGCAATTTCATCTGTGATTTTCAATCTTTCAGTATTAATGGACATTAAAAGTTCTAGCAGTTTGATATCAATATCAGAGACAGCCATACTTTTCAATCCTCATTACTTCAATTACTGTGTTGTACATAAAAACTTCAGTCAAAAGACAACCCATGTAGGAAGATTCTCTTAACTGTAAGATACTTAGCTTGCTTACTTTACCACAATATTTCCTAAAGTCTTTGCCTTCACTGGCTCCTTATTTTCATCCAGAATCATCACTGTAAAAAAGAAATATAGGAAGAGAAATCCTGATTAGCGTATTTTTAGGTGGAGGGCAGTGTCTTTCTTCATTATGCCTCACTTCAGAATGGCAATACACCAAGCAACAAAGGGAATTAAGTAATTTGGGAATGCCAAACTGGATAATCTTGTGACCTTATTAACACTGAGCCTTAAGTACAAAAAGTCTTAAATAATACTGTACTTTGGTAGCAGAAATAGCACAAAGACCCAAAACTGAGAACTGAAAATCAAAAGACACCTTCATAGTGGAAAACTTAAACTTCCAAATAGCAAAGTACCTTTAAGATACATGACAATACAGGAAAAAAGCATGCAGGTAACATGAGTAGGAAACAACAACTAAGATTACTGGAGGCTAACCCAGTTAATGTGAGAAATACCATTAGCAGTAATATGTCTAGAGACCCAGAAAAATGCTCCCCAGCTGACACGGCTTATTCTAATCTAGCACAGAGGTAAAGTAGCTCATAAACCTCCCAAAGCTGCACAGCAGGGTAATGCCAGAGTACAGCAAATAATCCAGACCTTTCTATGAAGCCCTTTCCCTGAATGACACTGGCCCATCACTTTCAGTGGAAGCATAATACCCTGGTACTGAGGTTTCTGAGGAAAAACACCTGAAACAGCCTCTTCCCTGCAGTCATCTGGGAAATCTACTACAACCAACCATTGCATCTGAAGGTGGAGGTATAAGGAAGGAACGACAGATAGCAACTTGGTAAATGGAATTAAATAAAGTGAAATGACTAAACCATGAAAAAACAGAGAGAAGGTTTTGACAGACTGAAGAGACATTGATTTAAAATCATGCTTTTTGAAACCTGCCCAAGCAAAGAAAGCAATATTCAGTTGGATCTAAGTTACTACAAATAGTCATACATTTATCGTCCTTCTTGCAAGCGGTGTATTTCAATGTACAAAAATTTGGGGAAGGGAGATCTACTGCTCACCCCTGAATTACTGAAGAACTGCCTTAATTCTTCAAAATGTGGTGTTGCCTCAGTTTGAAAACAATGCAATTAAATTATCTGGTAAGACATCAAGTATATCAAAAAGCAAGTACAATATAATGTCTGATTTAAGACAACAGAGCTAGAAATAAGTATGGTATCTTGATTCACTTTTAAATGGAATTTGTGCCACTGCACTTTGGTATCATAGCTAAATACTGCTTTTATTCTTCATATTCTAAAAAGTTAGCAAGGAAATCAGTTTATTCAAGCAATACTGCAGCAGGAAAGAATTTGGCTGTGTTAAAAAAAAAAAAAGAAAGAAAAGAAAAAGATTTTGTAACTTTCTATTTATATTGCAACATAAATACAACATAATTTAGCAATGTCCAAAACCATTAACAGTTGCATGTACAATCTAAAAATACAGAATCCAGCTTCTAAAGGACATAAAGATATCTTACAATTAACATAATAACAGCAGCAAAACTATCAAAATGGAAGTGAATGACAGCAAGAAAGCTGCCAATACTGAGCAATTTCAAGATCCACTGCTTTATAAATGGCTGCATTACAGGACATAATTGGCCTGAAAGAAGTAAAGTTTTTCATAAAGCTTTAGTGAATTTTAGTGCTATTTTCATGTTTCACTTTTAGGGCATGCTAAAGTCATTTCCTTCATTCTATTAAAGAAATTCTTCACTTACACTAGGCCCAATGTTCAAAAGAATTTGTAGGAAATGTTTATATTCTTGCTATTCATATTTTTTTCTAGGCCTTTCATCTGATAGCACATGCAATGCAATTACATTCTTCTACTCTTCCCTATTTATTACAACTGTGGACAAACTTGATGGCTGTGGGTTTTTTAATGTTGTTTTTAAGTTATTGCTTGTCTTCATACCATAACTGTAAACGTCAAAACCCAGAGCTGATGAAAATTAGTATTTTCTTTAACGTTCACTTTCACTTGCATGTATTAGAAAAAAACCCACAGCTTAGCTCTTTCTGCCCAATGACGTGAGGGCTTTTCCAGAAGCTGGTTTGATTTCTAATGTAATTATTTTTTGAACATCAAATAATTATTGAAAACTGTGTTAAAAAACAGGGTTCCCAGTTATGAAAATATTTTTCAGTTCTTAATCCTGTAGCTGAACCCTCTGAATGCAAATACCTTTCAGACAATAAGAGGTCACCCTTTTAACGTTTGTCCATAGCCTACCATATCTCCCACTTGGAAATAAAAATGCTCCACAAGTACTGAAAAATAATGTACTTAAAACTCTCTTAAATATGAGCCCTGTATTATATGTACCTGTACAGAAAAGGCAGAAAACTGACTGATTTTCTTTAAAAAGTATGAGATGAGTTCAAATAGAAGATTTATATCCTTGCCAAGCAGCTTACTAGCTCACTATGACTTGTTTGTGGAAGACACAGACCTCAGTAAGAATTTTCTTTACGCTTTTCAGAATACTTCTCATATAAAATTGCACAGCCAAAAGAAAATCATAGGATCATAGAATGGTTCAGGTTGGAAAGGATCTTAAGATCATCCAGTTCCAGCCCCCTGCCATGGGCAGGGACACCTCCTGCTAGATCAGGTTGCTCTAAGCCCTGTACAACCTGACTCTGAACACTGCCAGGGATGGAGCATTCACAACCTTCTTGGACAACCTATTCTAGTGCCTTACCACCCTCAGAGTAAAGAATTAAAAATCTAATTAATCTAATTGATTAAAATCTAATCAATCTAATCAATGTGTCTCTGAGACATAATTATTTGATGTACATCTCCCAAAGCAAAACTATGTAGGCTGTGAAAATTGAAAATAGGGGTATAACAGAATACTCAAAGTTCAAGTTATAGCAATTATTTGTCTAATTATCATTTCCTCTTTTGCCGATAGTTATTACTTTTTTCTCCTTTATTTGCCAATAATAATTTTACTGCTGTCATTTAAAACAGTGCAATTGTAAATAAAGCCTTGAAGCACAGATTTTTTTTCGTATCTTTGCTATATCCAGCATAGAAGGATATATAATATATAATAAAGGTAGGAATAGTTAATCAATTTTCTTGAGCATAACTCTGAATTTGTTCTTCACAATCACATTCCACAACACACAAAAAAGCAGAGCTTCCTGTTACAGGAAGGAAGAAAATGTGTTAATAAGACTGTCATTTGCTTCCTTTACAAGGTATGAAAATTAAAGAGAATTCACTTACGAATACACTAGCAAGTTTAGCACAGTCTTACCATTGTATCCTGGCACTGGTTTTCCTGCCTGTCCGGGTGGAGGTGTTGTAGAGTTCCCTAAACCAATACAGGAAGCAGTAATTGCAGAACCAGATTCTGTTAAGAGAACACAGGTATTGTTAGTTAAGATTGTTCTTAGTGTCATTAAGTATTTATTGGTTCTAAGTTTTGCTTTCTAGCTCAGCACATCAAAATAATAAATTAAAAAAAAAATTCAGACAAATAATAGAAGTTTCAGAATTCAGGAGCTCTTATGTATTGTCTGATGAATGTAAATTCATCACAGAAATTTGCATTCTTCAAAATGGAACATTTTTCATCCCATATAGAAATAGGTCATAAATAAACACTTTCTTCATTACACCTGTGGTTTATTCTGCTATGGGTATCAGGTTATACCACGCCAGTAAGAAAATACTGTGATACAGAAATACTGTGTAGAGCAGATGTACTTCCAAGGGGTGTTTCACAAGTCAATCTCCTCGAGAAGAATGAATTAAAAAACACAGCATCAATCCATTCTTGGTTGATTATCTTACCCCTATAAAGCAATATCAAAGTGTCTGTTGTTCTGCTTTGGAGCTCCACATTCAGAGGTCTGGAAGGTGAATAAATGCCTAATCTTCTCCATGACAATACTGTTCAGGAAGATCAGAGAAGAGGTAGGGCCTAACAAAATTTACTGTAAGTAATGAAGTCAGGAATACCTCTTTTATAATCCTAGGGATCTCACTTGGTGAGATCTTGGTGAGAGCTACTTCTTGGTGAGAACTACTTCAAATAACAAAAAGACTCCAAAAAAATAGGGTAGAAATGTCAGAGCTAAATTTTCAGTGTCGCCAAAATAAACTCAGAAGAAACAATCTCAGGAATAGGAATCAAATTGCTGCAAGATTTTTGTGATCATAATTCAGATGTTTTCTCCTTTGCCACCCACAAACATTAAAAGTTTTACTAACCACAGCATTCTGGAGTGGGGTTTGATGTGGGGAGAGGCCGAAGGAAATGTGAGAAAACAAGTGTGTTTTGTTTGTTGAATCTCAGGAAGATATTCATTCATCTAACTGCGGACAGATAAACTTAGCACTGTCACTGTGTGCCTTTCCTCCCTGCATGGAAGGCAGGTCTGGAATCCCCTCTGAAGCACCAACGTAATATACCTCGTTCAAAGTTTCCAAATGAGACAGCACAAATATCCCCTGGAATGTCTTTGCCTTCCTAATTATCCTCACAATTAGGCAGCTAGAAATTCCTTCCTCCTCACCTTCCTCTTTTTTCTTAAGAAAACTCAGTTTCACACAATATTTTTATACTACAAGAGTTCCTATTATAGAAAAGGAATAAAAACTATCAAGTCATGTAACAGAGAGTCTAAATTTGAAAAAAAAAACCCATGAGTTGATATTCTCTCTTTTTCTCAAAGAAAACAAAATCTATAGAAATTACTTTGAAATGCTGCTGTGAGTCTGAGCCACAGAAAACAAAGTGTCGGTGGTTGTAAATATTAGCAGGAGCACAGTACGATACTATTACTTTAAAAATGTGGCTTTATCATTCTGGAGATGTCCCAAGTCTCAGGTTACTTGGCCTGGAATTCATAGTCTACACCACCCTCAAGTATCACTACAACAAAGTGTGTTTGTCTTCAGCTCTATATTTATATCTGATAAGTATGGTCAAAACTGTTTTCAGTTCTCTTGCATTAGGAAATTACAGTTGTCGTTGCTGTGAATTTTCTAAGCTTCCACAGCATTTGTCTGCCACTTCAGGAGTTGTTAAATGACAGTTCAAGTGCTAAAAAAAGCTAGAACAAGATCAAAATTACAGAAACTTGTGGTGGTTTTACATCAGGTGTTAATGAATAGCTGAAAATTAGCATCAACAGCATATTTAAGCTAGTGCCTAACACCAGCTGTGGGACACAGAATGAGAATTATCAACCCTCAATTCTAATAAAAACAGGCTAAAAGGTTTGCTTACTTGTTTCTCCACTTTCCCTGTTCCTTCTTTTACATGATGCACATTCCCCACACAGTCACAGACCCTGATCTTTTATTTCAACAAGTCGAACACTCAAGCTACAATTACAGTGGTGACACAATATCAAAATGATCTAACATGTCCCATCTCTGATCACACTGAAAGTTGCAGGAAAAGGAACTTGAAAATCACTCAACAGTTTGGAAGCTTCATTTTCTGCACAGTATCTGTACTGAAGACTTTTTTCCACTTCTCCCCGGAACATAATGAAAAATGGTTTTTTTCTTAGAGAATGGTGAATTGGAAAGGACAGTGGAGGGGACAGTTTCTTTTTTTGACTGTGTTAGGAGGAGAAGAAGTGGTAGCACAGAGTATATCTTACTTTACATATTGCAGGGCAATAGCTAAATACCATCTAACAGATCAGGTGAGAAAGGTGTTCTCCTATCACCAAAACATAGTAATTAGGTTTGCTACCCAGAAGTAGCGAACACAGCACCACTGTAAACCTGACGCACCCATGAGATCTGCATGAACTGGGAATTGACAAATATTTCTAATCAACAGTGCTCAACCAAAAAAACCTGAGGGGAGAGAGAGAATCTGAAATAACTGAAAATTAGTTTTGATTGCTTGACTCTCTGATACATAGCTAATGAAAACAATAGAAACTACAAAGGAAACTTCATCATACTAATTTGTCTGTATTTGTCCCTGCTTTTTGGATAACGGTGAATAAGACTGAATGAAAATCTACTTATTCTAAACAAGAATCACAAGTTCTAAAACTTTGTGAATAGCTCTCTAATTGCTATTTCTTCTATTATCTTCCCAATTACCAGTGGATATATCATTTTCATATTTACCCAGTGCTCTAATCTCCAAGCTGTACATTCATTTCCCATGGGTCAATAAGACTTCTTAGACACATGAAAAAAATTAAATTTTTCTGTACTTGACCAGATATTAATTCAGAGAGGGAATCCCAAAAGCATCCCCTCTTTGTGTTCAGTTAACAGCTCCCGAATGCTAAAGATTCCCATACAATGCAGAAGCACAAAGGAGTACTGTCAAAGGACGACGGCAATCTTTGTGTTGTACATGTCTTGGGAAATCTAGTGTATTTTCCCAACAGGATGATGTATTGAAATATCAATTTCCCAAAACTACCAGGAAAGAGCAATCTCTTTCTAGGACAGGATTTTTTAATCACAGAAAAACCAGTCTGACTTGAAAGTAGAATTAAATTCAAAATCCTGCTGAAAAGAAATCACTGTTCAGAATACAGAAAAATAAGTACTGATAAGAAATATCCTTTACCAATTTTGTGTAATATAAGTACTGTCTGGCCCTTTTATATATTTCCAATAAATAAAGTTGCTTAAGAATCTTTGGTTTCAATTAAGGTTGATTTCTTTACAATTCAAGTCAGGACCTGTATGCAGATGCTTGTCAAACGGACATTGCATTCCACCTACCCCTTACAGCAGGCTTCTGAATGTACAAATGGACATCCCTGACCTGACACTCGCTTATAGTCATAGATTCGCTGAAATTAATGTACAGTGTCTAGACAGATCCTTAATCCTGAAGTCTTTAAAAACTTCAATGTTTTTAATATAAGGAACAGAACAGTAAATCTGTCTTCCTGTCAAGCATTTAGGTGCTAACCCTCCACTCACTATGCTAGTAACTTAGCTCACCCTCTGGCTGTGGAAGGCTTTTCAGGGACAACTGGATCATAAAACAAATTTCTTCTCTGCATAACACCTTATAATGTGACAATGAAACAGCTATCTAGAAGAGCAATGTTTCGTAACTAGTCTGGTAGCTACATTCAGCATCTGCTCTGAGTTATAATGGAATGCACGTACATCTGAGAATAACAAAAAGCACTTCACTGAGACTTGGAAGAGAGAATTAGTGAGAGGTCATTTTAAAATCATAGTTGTTAAAGTGTCTCAAGTCCCTCATTGCATTTTTACTTTCAGGATAAGGGCTGATGCAAAGAAATAGCCCTCAAAATTCAAAGATGTGACCTTCTTTGTTTTGTCCCACTCACATGTAAGTGAAAGATATTATTTTAAAGATATTGAAATATTATTGAGATATATTGGACAGCTAATTAATAGTCCGATACAGGCATTTTTGTTGCATTTGAGCCTATGAAAGCAATTCTTATGTCAGACAAGTGCTGCTGATGCAGAAGCAAAAAAGTGCACTCTCTTACAAGTAACAAGGAGTACTGCCTGACTTTATTCATCAGAAATCTTCCACCTACCCATGCACCTGACTTGCAGAAGCTGTGCTCTACCAAATGATGCAGAGCAACAGCTAGGAAGTTTTGTGCTCAAAATTGTCTTGCTATTCACAGTCAACAGTCAAGTTCAATCAAAATAAACAGTTTTGAAATGACCCAGGAATTTAAATATGAAAAATGCCCTGTGCCACTTACATTCCTGCTACATTATAATTTCTAGACTGCCTCATGTTCCTCAACATAATAGACTGTCATGCTGCTGAAATACTTTATTTTCTGGCAGGATGTACTTAGTGAAAACATGCTGCATTCTGACGTTAGTATTTGAGTTTGGGCTGCACTAAATGAGTAATGTAGGGCTGTCTGCTCTGAATTTCTTAGGATGCCATGGATAGACACTGGAAACATGCAAAAGAGGTGGGAAGCTGTTATATAGGAGGAGACAAAAAAAAAAAAAAAGAGAGAAGAAAAAGGAGCAATTGTCATACGTTAACATACACATTAATAACACTAAGTTCTCAGTATGGCAGTGCTGTTTTGAGCCATTCTCCTGGCAAAACTGTCATTTTGGTTGAGGGGAATTGAAGAAGTTTCTACAGCAGAAGACAGCACTGATAAACTGGAGAGTAGGGTCTATGGAAGGGAGAAAGCTTAGGCAGAAAATCCACCCACAGAGCAAGAATGCAGCTCTGAAAAGACTCCTTGCACTTGCTCCCTCCACACTGTGGTCATTTTAATTATGCCAGAAAGAGTGAAATTAAAAATTCAATAAGGTAACATCAACACGCTTTCCAGTCTGGCAACAGCTACTGGGCATCCAGGAACAGAAAACCACAGTACCAGATGAATTACAGCACTCAAAATCTGCACCACAGCATACCATACTGCTTCCTTATAATATATTCCTTATAATAAAACCAAATGTAACACGTCACAGAAATAATATGTACTGGGAGAGCCCTGAAGATTCAGGGCCCAGATCATCACATATTCATACAGACCTCATTTCCCTCACTCTCCAGCACATCACTGCAAAGAAGTCAGTTTCCCATGCAGTTCTTCATTGTTAAAACCCAAACAGGTTTCTAAGTCTCTGACTGCACTAGCAGTAGGTGGCCTCACTCACAACTTGTGACTTAGCACTGTTAACCCTGATAAATTCTGTCTAGACAGCCATGCTGCAGGCTGGTAGCTCAAGCACCAATTTAGTCTTATGCTTTCTTGTCTTGGAAGATAATTTCAGATAATTGTTTTAGCCTCTGTACAGTACAGCCATGCCATGGTTTCAGCAAGGAGTCCAAAATATCCATTGTATAATTTTGCCATGAAGTTTTCTTCATCTCTTCCAAGGAAGAGATCTCCACTCTCTGCAAAGCTCCAGGGTGGCACACGAGACATGATACAGTATCAATGTCTTTCTTAGAAAGACCAAGTACACCTGACTAGTGCTGGCTATTTAACTACAGATACGCTGACGCTAATTATTCATCAACACTAAAATAAGGAGATGACATCCAGCCACTATAATACACTGCACCAGAAGGCACAGACGAGAACAGGTTGGATAATCCCAATGCAATGTGATGTGTGATGCTGGGCTGTCAGCTGGCAGACTGCCATAAATGTCCGTGGTACAACTGCACTCACATTGTTAGTATATGTTGATATGTCATGATTTTTACCATCTTCCAAGAGTAAGTCTAGTGAAAATTACTGTTCAATTCTATCATATTTATATCATTAACTTCCCCATCCATTTTATCCATTTTCTCTTCCTTTTGCTTAAGTCTGTTGTCAAATGGAGTAAAATTTAATGACAACTTATATTTACTAAAATTCTGATATCCTAATACATTTAACAGGGTAATGCAGCAAACTGTAACAGAAAAGTGGGCAGAGCCACAAGAGAACAACAGTGACTAAAGAATCTGGAGAACTGTAAATTCTTAAGGATTCCCTGATTCAGTTTTTCCAACTGCCAGAAAGCAAGAGTGAAATTAAATCCAAGTCACACATTACGCACAATTAGGTTAGATTAAAGACAATCTGTCATCCTAAACTGTGAAAGGCTTTGCTGGCTGGTAGCGCAACTTCAAAACCTCATGCACCGTTTGGTAGTTCATTTCACCCCTTATTTCTGAGGAGTATGACGGATGCAGCAGAAAAATTTTTGAACAGTGATGGCAATTACCATTTATTTTTCCTCCACCTGACTGCATTCTTAACTTACCCTTCTTGAGAGTTAAGCACATGCAGTTTCAACACAATAAACACCAGGAGCATACAGAATGCCAAAAAATGGTAAGTAGCAGTGGTTTATCTTTGCAAAACCCACAAGAAGTATCAAATTTTAAGTGAGGTTTGCAAGTTGAATGATTTCTATTCAAGAACTTGTTTTACAAGCAGTTTATCAACTTCTCACAAACTTAAGTGAAGCTAAGGTAGAGAATATGCAAGTAAACCAACTGGAAAGAATTTAAGGTAAGACACTCTTGCTCAAATATTATTTAGAGAGACAATCACATCTGAAACATGACCTTGTCCATCATGCTGCTTACAATTTAGATTACATTCATTTGGCAGATCAGAACAACTTATTACCTTAATGGGATAGCTGCAAAACACATTTGTTCATCTCTCTATAGAACAGAGTGTAAACCTCTACAAGTTACCTGTAAGCCTCATGGAAAAACAAGTGGTTTTCACCTCTTCTTCACCTTCAAGTGAAATTAAATTTGACCTTTCTCACTTGGTTAAATTCTACGCAGAGCCTTGAAAAACCTCTACTTACCTGCTTAACTTCCTCTACTCAGAAACTGTAAGGTAGAAACTTGACTCAGAAAACATAGAAAAGCGATATAAATAGGCAATGAATCAAACAATATTTTAAAGGGTTACAAAAAAACCCAGAGATATCCATTAATTAAACAGACTCTCCAGTACAGATATATTTGTACAACAGGACCAGAGTGCTGCACAAAAATCTGTTTATTTTGGTTTTTTTCTGGTTATGCCTTCTTGCTGTTCAGTATTCACTTCCACTTTAAGCTCTCCTTATTCTCCATATTCTTTACTGTACAATAGCACCAAGAGTGCTCAATCAACATCAGGGCATACGCTACGGGCACCACAGAAAGTGCTTACTGTCTGAAAGACAGCACAGGCAGTAGCTAAAAGGGACAATGATGTGACAGCCATATTCATTTTCATTATCCATTATATGAAGAAGGATGATTTTGTAATTAAAAATGCACAACTGGACACTGTGCAGATCTAAAAATGCTCTGATCCTGCTTGCCATGTGGCCACATGCATGGTAGGACTGGCCTAAGAGCAGAGGCACAAAGGCAGTACCAGAGATGAAGGAAGAATGCTTCACTCTCTTTTTCACTGGTGGTTTCACTAAGCTGACCATTCATAAATCACACATGTTACACACTACCCCTGCTGAGCTATTTAGATCAGTGTGTTTCAATAGTATCACGAGTATTTCCTCCTCTGCAATCAATTTGTCCATGTAGTCTAAGTCATGGTTTAGGATATCACTTTACATTTTAAATGTCAGCTGCAACACAGGTATATATTTAAGTGCTTTCATAAGCCAGGCCATTTTTCTTAAACAGAGCTCTAGCGACAAATAGCTATCTGAAAATTCATCTACGTAGTTACTCTGTAGGTTTAACTTTATATCAGATCCTAACCTGCAGTGGTATCAACCAATGCCTCCCACCTCAGCTGGGTCACTATTTTGAATCTTTAAAAGCAAACACTGCATTGTGTTGTGTTGCATGAATTTAAGTATATTCATATTCAAATAAATGGGAAAGCATTCCCATATTATTATGCACATATACAGCACTGAGAATGACAGTTTCAAGCTTGTTTGTGCTATCTAGGAATTATGACATTAGTATCATCTTGACTGCGAAGCTATATTAATACATGCACAAGAACAGCTGAGTACAGCTAGCCAGAAGCAGAGCATTTCCCTCATTTCTTGTGAATGTACAGAAGCACAGTGGGGAAAAAAAATAAATCACAAAATAAGTTAAAGGTACCTGAAAATCTGAAGCCTGAACCTCAAAATAAAATCCATTTTGCTTATAAACTAACATATTTTCTGAAGTATCTGACTTTCCATGCTTATTCTTAGATATTAACATCAGAAAAGAAACCAGGAAATTCTTTTAAGTATTTTAAATGCTTCAAAGTACTTTTAGAAATAAAGCATCTATTACCATGATTACATTACACTTCTGAAGGCTTAATACTTCTTGTGCAATAATTCTATTGCTACATTCAATCCACTCATTTGAAAACAAAATCAACTGCCAAACCCATTAAAATTCCTCCAAGGCTCCCTTTTCACAATATTACCCAAACACAGAAAGCATCCTATTTGTGGTAATGTACATATATAGAAGGCCTCTGAATATTTCAAAGCACATCCAAATAAAATCTCCAGAATAAATGTACAAAATTTAACCATAAAGAAGATCTAACTAGTTAGTTACAGGTTGGTCAGCCCTGACAAATATTAAAACCAAAGAAGAAAGTTCAGCTATCACAATTTTGCAAGCTAGTCATAAAGCTCCAGAGGTTTATGCATTCTTTTTGCAAGAATACCATGCTCTTTTGCCTACAATGGTAGTTTATAATGTACATCTTATAAGTTGCCTACATCAAAATGACAGCCAAGATAACCAGACGACAATAGAAAGTTTTCTGGCCTTTTTTCGAAGATGCCACATGGCATGTTTAAAGATGCATGAAGTTGGGCAATGCACTGAATTATACTATATTTTCAGACTAAAATTAACTTCAACTTTTTATTTTCCTCCTAATGTAACATCATAACTGAGACATGATGAAATTCTAAGAGATAAATGGAGATTATAAAAAGTAATTACACATCTCAGTGCTAACTATTTACTGTTTAATCATTTTGGGGAGTCTTAATATATTGTATGGATAGTGACAGTGCCAAGATGGAAAAGACAGATAAAATTACTACTAATTCACATATATTTTATTTATCAGCATCTAACATTTTAGAAACTCCTGTTCTCTTTCTACCTTTACTGGGCAACCCTGAATCCTGCAAAGGTTCATTCCTTCCATGCACCAGATCCGTGCAGCTTACTACTAGCTTTTCTGTCCTTAAATCACCAGGAAAATCATCTACTTTACACTTATGAGGACTTTATTCTCTTTATTCATGAGCAATGAAAAAAGCAGTTGCCATGTGACAAGGAGATCAGCAACCTGTAACAATTTCACAAACACATAGACTGAAGAAGCTGTCACAGCTTGTCTCCTTCAGATAGATGAGACTGCTCTATTTGTATTTAGCATACCCATTCCTAATGGTGTCCCCTCTTCTTCTTCTTCATTTGCTTATTCAGTGCACACTAAACATTGTTGATGGCTGAACTCCGCAATTTAAGACTGCTTTACAGTTCCTTTATTTTCAGTCATCTAAACCACATCAATGAAATTTTAAAAAGGAGGAAAACATCTATAATGCTTCATTCATATTAATGCATGTGGCCAGCTGCATTTGGAAAGACTAAGATTAATAACCACTGAGAAAGTGAAGTCAAATGGGAACAGAAAAGCTTAATACATCCACTCTATCAATTCTAAGTTAGAAAATGTCAGCGCAAATGAGACAGAGTGGCACTGGCATAGCAGATACTGATTTTTTACCAACGCAGAAGAACTGCTGACAAGAGTATAGTCAGGAGTAAAAGAGAACCTTCACAGCAGTTTAAAGAACAGAGGTGCATGCTTTCTTTTTTTTCACTAGAAGGACCTATTGTGCTTACTGGCTTAGACAAGCCCACACTGTAACCAGTCCCAGAAATAAAAACAAAAGGGATCCATCTGCTTTTCAAACCACAACACTCTTGCCATCTTTGACCCAGTGTGGTCTTTGCAACACGGCACATTTCCCAAACTGCATGTGAGAACTGAAAGCCATGTGAAATACACATCTCAAATAAATGTCAAAAGATAAACACTTTTAGAGGAGAAAACACACTTCATGAAATGGAGGAGACAATGAACAGCACTGAAGGTCACAATAAACCTATGCGCCTGTAATGATTCATTCAAAGTAAAAACGCCTTAGAGAATATGTATCTAATCCAGTCATACATTCTTTCACATCCAACACCTACATAAGCAGTAAGAGACCAGATTAACAAACCCTTCCCCATACACGATTGTGGTAGGAAGTAGTTAACTGAAGTACATTACAGTACGTACACTTAACTATGATTCATATTTTGTACACTGAATTCAATGATGCAGTTGTTTGTACAGTTGTAATATAAGATTTGTATAACTATTAGTCCCATGTGGAATTACATAATAATAGTAAGGCTTAATAAAAATATTACCATCATAGCATTTGCACGTTTTCCAGTTAAGACACAGGGAAGGAACAAGAACAATTTTAACAGTGGTAGAATATATTAATTAATTGTGCAACAGAACTTGGGGAATTCCTAATAGGAGATTTAATCACACTATGCTGCAGAGTATCCAAGATCTCATTACAATGTGCACGTACTATAACCTTTTTCAGCAGCCATAACGTAGTAAATGTAGTAAGCATTGTGTGATTTTTTTTTTGTCCTACTCCTGCTGCAGACACTCATTCCTTACTGGATAAGGTAGCTATTTCTATGAAAACAAAAAACACGGACAATCTTCTCATAGTTCTGCCTGCTCACACTCAGGACATAGCAAATATTTCCAATTTACACCTCCTACACTTGCATGCCCTGTAGCTTCAATTCCTGCAGTACGTGATCAAAAAAGTTTTATAGAAACATGTCTCTTGACTGAGATTTTATACATGTAGAATTTTATCACTGAATTTACAGTTTCAGTTCTGTTTCAACTGAATTTTTCTATACATCCTCAAAGATAGTCTTAAAATGCTTTTGTTTAAAAATGTAAAGAGAAAAAAACTCTTTACATCCTATACTTATGAAGAAGCAGAAATCTGACTTCTTAACATTGTTTCTAAATGTCAAAAACAATGTGGTGGAGTTTCATTTTACTTCTTTTTACTACAAAATACTGAATAGCTAGCATGAAAGCAGTTCAGGATGTTTTACACGAGTTTTCAGAGCCGTCACGTTTCCACAGCTCATCACAAACTCATGGCTGTAACCCAGACACACATTTCTTTGTCTATTAAGGCCTTTCCCAGGAATGTGGCACAGCAGCTACAACCTAAAGACTGTTTAGGCTATTTCAAATAGATTTGGCAAGCTGCCCCATAATATACTTACATGGAATACTGAATCAGAGCTACTGTATCATTTCTTTAAAACGTAACTACACAGAGACAGAACAAGGTCCAAAATGTGCATTCCTTTTCCCTTTCAGACAAAATATCATAAAACACACATAAAATATGATAAGAAAATTTCCCTCCAAACAAGAAAAGCTCTGTTTTCTAAAACTGAATTTGCAAAGGCTTCCTAGATAGCTCATGGCAAAATACTCATCTTTCCCAATTTAATGTCTGCAAGACTGTATTAACTTTACTTACTTCACAGGGGTGTTAAAAGAATTAATTGCGTGTGCTTGTACAACTACTTTGAAGATGGAAAATGCTATTTAAATGTCAAGTGTCATTTTATATAAATAAGAAAAAAATAAACACTGCACAAATCCAAAACAAGACTATCCTCTCTCCATGTACAGATTGAGCACAGTACCTGAAAATACTGTTCTTTCATTCATTGCATGTCTCCAAAGAAAACAGAAAGTTCTTATGAGTCCTTACTCCCTCGAAGACTACTTTGCCACTCACTGATACACGTTTCACAGCTTGTAAGATGTGCTAACTATATTTGTAACACAACTATTAACATTTAAAGTAAGTGTTATTCATGACAGCAGATTGACACAAACCAAAGTTTTAATCAATCAGGCTTTCCAGATGTAGCTGCTTTGAAGTCCCCTAATGAAAGCTTTCTTCTGTTTCAAAGTACTGTTTCAGTTCACAGTGATTTCATACACTCCATATATCTTCTACAGACAAAACGGAAGAAAATTCTATCTGCATTTCTTTGTCCATACTCATTTATTTCTATTTTCAATATATGGCAAAAGGGCCAAGAGCTTTGCAGATACCTTACTAAACCTGAAGCAGAAAGTGGTTTACATTCCTTTTAATTTTATAATACTTTTGTTTCTTAGCTTTTTGTTTCCCTTCACTCATACTCATTTCCATCTCCAAATAATGACTCAGTTGCTTCCAATTTCTACAAAGCTGATCTTTTCTCTACTCTCAGTCATAAACAAGGGAATACAAATTATCTCATCATACAAAAACCACTAATTACCCAGATACTGGTACTGGATTTTCCTCATCATCATCCTTTCCTTTAGCTTCAGTTGAAAGAGTCAGCAACTAAGACATAACTGCGTAAGAAGGGCAAGAGTAGTCAGGTAAAATCAAGGTGCCAACATTTCTCACAGTTTTGTAATGCTCTTGTTTTGGAAGAATGCTGATAAACTTCAAATTGGGGAAGAAGTAACAATTTGCCAGATTATCAAACATCAAAAGCATTTTCATATCTAGAAATAAGTCAAAGGCTTTCTATCTCAGGCATAATGAAACAGCAATTTATAACTGCAGCTGCAATTCAATTACAAAAAAGGTAATTCATAAAATTCAATAGTTTTGTTATTTTGAATTGAATTTTGTTATAAAACCCACCTATTTAAAAAGTTACTAGTTCTACATAAAATAGCTGTCTCAACCTCTTCCTGCTGGAAGTGATAAGGGGGTTTTATTCTGTGTTTTTAGTAGTAATTTTTTATTTTAAAGATAGTTTGGAAGATTGCTATTTCTGAATTTTTGGGTCCTCTATCCTGTCATCAGTCACTAATCTTGCATATTTCTAATATGAAGTGAAACAGCCAGTTATCTCCTTTACAAAATATTTCACATTTAGTGCATGTAGCTTTGACCTAGTGTACTGAAATACAGTAATATTGGATTGAAAGGGCTTTTCTGGGATAGAAATCCACTTTCAACAATATCTTACCAAGTGACAGACACTGCTTATTTTTTCACAGTTAATGGGATATACTTTGCATTCTGCTAAAAACGAGGTGACTGAACGGCAGAAGGGAAGGCTGCTACAATTTAACTTAAGAGTATACTGTGAATATGAATATCAAGGAACATACTGTACTATGAGTAGGGTTTGTGGCCTTTGGAAAGTCTCTCAAACAGTCTTACCTCTACACACTATAAGTACAATTACATGCACATGTTTGTTTAAGGTATCTCACTCATACCTGGGATACATCTACGTGAACATGGTATCATTAAAACTTTGCACTAAATGTAGGTCAAAAGTATAAGCAATTATATATATATGTATGTGCACAGACGACAAATAAAAACACACGAAAAATTACGTACAGTAATGTTGCTTACTGCCAGTTCAGTAGGTAGTCAAAGACATTGTTTGATCTTTTAGCCTTTTTAAGTTAATTGCTCATTCTGCATCATTCAGGCCTGTTTTTGCCTATAATCATTAGGATCATAGAGAAGTGAGCAAAATGCAGGTCTCATGCTAATTAATTAGCATATTAAATAAAAGATTAAATAAAAAATTACACTACTATCTTGCAGGACTTTCTTAGTATTTATCTAATATTGGGGGGATTAATAAAAGTGATTCATTTGAAACCTCTTCAACTGATTCCATTACCTAACACATAATAGAGAGGAGCTAAAGAGTTTCCCACTTTTTTCCTAATCTTGTATATCTGCTATCTGGCCCATCATGGAGGAATGTTTTTTCTCCCTAGAGAGAGAGGGATCAGAGAAAATCTGCATCTCAAAACAATGGTGCACAGAAAATAGAAGAGGTATTCTTAGAAGGGAGCGAAGGAGGGAGAGGAGGAGGAAGCTTTTGTAATACACTTCCTTAGCTTCAATAGCAATAATGTGTGCATGAAACAAAATCCAAATCTGATCTTGTAACAGTAAAATTTGAAAACCCACAGTTATAGGGAGATACATTTGACTGAGACTTAATTCAGAATTCAACTGGCACTTTTGCAAAGTTACACACAGATTGGTACTCTGCTTCACTACAATCTAGGTATCCAGTCCTCCTTCAAGTGAAATAAATGGGAGACATTCCAAAATAATCAATTGAAGTTGGATGAGATCCACACAGAACAATAGTAAAGACCAAAGAGTCTACTCTGTGCTGCATATTTTTAGGTACACAAAATACACATGTAAAAAACTTAACTTAAACCTGAAAGCTTCCCTAAATACCCAATTTTCTGTCACAAAGCAGTCACATATGCAAACAATATAAAAATACAGTTCTACCTGTAGACTCAGGAAACAAGTCTGAAAATATCGCCTCATTGTATTTTACAAGTGGTATTTTTAAAACACTCACCTGTTTGCCACCAGTGGTCCAAGACAGGTACTCTGAAGACTTTTTTTGACCATTCTAGTGTGTCCACATCACAGTGCTCACCAGCTACAAATAACGTTCTGAACCTTTAAATGAAAATTAAAGAAAGTGTATGTCTTGATGTGGATGGGGAAAGGAAAACAACAAATTCAGTAAATCACAGAACCATAGAAAAACAGGTTGGAAGGGACCTCAAGGTTCATCTGGTCCAACCTTTCTAGGCAACGCATGACCACCTAGATTAGATGACCCAAACCCTTTCCAGCCATATCTTAAAAGTGTCCAGTATTGGGAAAATCCACCACTTCCCTGGGGAGATTATTCCCCATGGCTGGTTGTTCTCATTGTGAAAAATTTCCCTTTTGTGTCCAGTCAGAATCTTCCCAGGAGCAACTTGTGCCCATTAAACACTTGTCTTTACCATGTGAAAAGAAATAATAAATATCTCTGGTCCCAGATAAAGAGAAAAGGGGAGGAAGGATTCTTACTCTTTGTAAGCTCCTTCCTACTAAGTAAAAATTAGAATCTTAGTAATACTAATTTATGCTACTTAATAATCATGTAAAAGAGCTTTATTTTCTGAATGCAAAGACCTTGGGAGAACAGAGGCAACCAACTGTCAGTGGAAGTAAAAGTAATTTAATGCTTTGTACACAGAAACTAGGTAGATATCCTTTAGGCAAAACATGTCAGAAACTTACCAGAAAAACTATTAAAGAAATAAACAGAACTAATACTTGTAGCATAACTCTTAGTTTTAAGTTGTTAATAATGTTCCATTGAAGCAGATTTTAGTATTCTTTGAACTGCTGAGTCATCTTTTTATAGGCATTTGGAAATTAGTTTTAGAGAAAATTACTGGGACATAAAACATTTTCCTGTGGAGAGGCAGGCTGTATATCCTACCGGATAATGCCAAACAGAACAAGATTCAGCAGCCTGGGGTCCCTGATCACAGTTCTAGACTTCAGCTCATTTGACTGGATATTCCCACAGCCAACTTTGGCAGAGAAGAGATGCAATGCCTGGCAGTTCTGACAGATGTGATCTGCATGTCTGTACTATTAAAATAGGTAGTGCTATATGACTGAGCATTAAACTCACAGGCAGACTTTATCTTCAGTATCTTTTATTGGATGCTTAGTCATACTTTATTGTTCTTTACTAAGCATCAGAAATGCACTTCATGCCTTGTTTAGAATGATAAGGTCCTCTATGTCAATGGTAGCTTTCTTAAATATGACTACCAGTACTTAGAAGCTAGACATTACCATGTACGCTAGTAAGGTTCTGATCTAACAATTGCACCATAATTTTATTAATATTTCATAGAAGATTTTCTGCACTTATTCCCTAATGAGCAATTTAAAACCCTGTTAAATTACATGCGGGGCAGCCTCACCTTGAGTACCGTGTGCAGTTCAGGACAATACAATTTAAGAAGGATGTTAAGGTATTCATATGCAACAAGGTTGGTGAGAGGGCTGAAAGGAATGTCCCATGAGGAGCAGCTGAAGACTTTGGGTTTGTCTAGTTTGGAGAAAAGGACCTTACTGCTCTCTCCAGCTTCCTAAGGAAGGAAAGGGGAGAGGGAGGTGCCTGAGATCCAGTGACAGGATGTGTGGTAATGGTTCAAAGCTGTGCCAGGGAGGCTTAGACTGGACATTAGGAAGCATTTCTCTACGAAGAGGGTGGTCAAATACTGGAACAGGCTTTCTAGAGGGGTAGTTGATGCCCCCAAACCTGTCGGTGTTTAAGAAGCAGCTGGAAAATGCTCTTAACAGTATTATTTGAATTTTGGTCAGCCCTGAAATGCTCAGGCAGCTGGACTAGATAACTGTATAGGTCCCTTCCAACTGAAACATTCTTTTCTATCCTAATTGTCACAGATACTCATGACACCAGCCAGACAGTGTCACCTAGTAAGATACTAAGGAGAAGAATCATTTCCAATCTTGCCACCACACCTCCAACAAAGAAACAAGCTATCTCTTCAGGTAGAAACACACAACTTCTAATTCAGATTCATGATGTACAGATGAAAATGAACGGCCAACTGTACTCAAATGAACTGCTGATTTATGTTCAATGCATGGTCATTAGTACATGCCTGGTTTTATAGTCCGTGTTGTAACAGCATGATTTCTATCGATAGCAATTGAAGGTATTTATTCTACTTGGTTCTTATTATTAAAAAAAAATATATAAAGTCCATGCTGAACTAGTTCTCTAGACTTCTTCTATAGTCCAAAAAGAACAAAGGGAAATTTTAGAGAGTAATTTATCTCTAAGAGACTCAAAAAAGTAAGGTTTATTTTCTATGTAACAAAACCAAAATGAAAACCAAATGAAACAAAATCCAAGGCCCTAGAGCAACACTAACACATGACTAAGCCACTGTTTAAAAAAGTGGCAATAGACACAGCTATTAAGTCATTGCAATATAAGTTGGAAGGGACGTTTGCATCTCAGAAAAAGGAAATCAGGAATGTGTGAATGTTTTGGACATTCTTATTTTGCTGCACTCTTGTTCCTATTCAAGCAAGATTTTGAAACAGAAATCATCTATTTCAGAAATAAAATCTAAACCAGAGGGAAATTTAAGACATAACATTTCTGGTTTCATTTCACAGATAAATCACAATGAAAACCTGTGCCTCCTTCCTCAAAAGGGTGGTGTGGCAGTCTGAAACACTCCAGCCATGTCAATGCACGTTTGTAACCACCAGGTGCAATCCTGCTACGAGGTACGACGTGAATTCTGGATCCAGAGCTGCCATGCACATGCCATTTCACTACAGACCAAAGAACTTGCTTCCCTTCTGTAGTATCCCCACAGGATGGTCTCATGCCTTTCCCCTCCCAAATCCTCCCTACTTGGCATATTACCAACAAAGACAGAACTTTTATTTCACACAGAGATGCAACTTAAAACTTCAGAAAACTGAGGGAAGAGAAGAAAGGTAAAAGGCAAACACAGAGTCAGACTCCACATCAGAATTCTGTTTACTTAGAAATAACCTCTTTCTTGGAGTGAAAGTGTACATCAATACTCACACTACAAGTAAGTAAACATTTCCTGAATACCCTGTCATGACAAGAGAAACTACAGAGACACCCTACCAAGTACTCTATCAATCCCCAAGGCTTCCGAGATGACAAAATGCCTAATTAAAATATGAACAGAGGTTCATGTGGCCCAACATCAGAACCTGGGATTAAAAATACTTGCCAAATATGTGCCCTTGTTAGGACTGCAGCATGCCCCAGCACAGCCAAGATCAATGTCAGTGACATTTTGTTTCAAGTGTTCACAGAGTCCATTATGAATGAAGACAACTGCTGAACAGAAGACTTGACTCTTGTCATTTATCAGTGGACACAAACAGCATTAAGTTTGTAAACCCTGTAGACTTGTGGCCACAAAAAGAGAATTCTTAGATAGGGTGGGCATGAAACAAATTTCACTTCAGAGGCATGTGAAATTTAGAAAAAAAAAAAAAAAAAAAAAACCAACCCCTACAAGATTCATCTATGTAGATAAAATCCTGAAAGCAATTTAGTAAATTATGAGAAAAATCAGAGCAAGTAACTCAAGGGTGTCAGAAATGAGAAAGAGGAATGTAGATACCAGCCTGTCTGACCATAGAACTAGGAATACCTCTAAGAAGGATCATAAAGCTTGATCTCTCATTTAGAGACCCCAGACATCCCACAAGGCTGCCCAAATGAAAGAATATACTTTGAATATTCACACTCTATTCCTCTTCAGAGAATAAGCATATCCCATGCAAGGCAGCCTTGCACGGTGTAAGAACTAGTGACCTACACTCACTGTAGATACGAGGCAGGAAAATAAACAGGGTAAAACTACATCTGGAGACAAGGTAAGTAACACATGGGATGAAACATCACAAAGTGCAATGAGCCATATGCCCTAAAACTGAGGTTTTTTCAGTGATGCTTGGCCTAGACTTAAAAAAATGTGATAAGTTGATTGTCTTTTAGATCCATTTTCAGGTCCATGGTTAGAATACAGGAAAAGAAACTTCCACAAAGAAAGATACTGGTAACTCTAATCACCAACATAGGGACCACTGCACCAGCTGAATATAACCATCTCAGAATGGTCTTTTCTGCAAACTAAGTAGAAGTAACAATCAAAAAGGTAGCCACAAAAGTAACTTTGATACATCAAAATTAACTTACTGCATATCTAGTTACACACTTATGAAAGTCAGAAGACATCAAAAAAAATGTTACCATGTTGAACTTTAACATACAGATTAAATAATCCAACTTCTCTAATTGCAGAACAGTGTTTTGGCCAACCCTCCTTTCTGACATCCCAGATGGCTTTGAGTGGCTTCTTTCTTGGAATAGAGGGCAGAAGGTCAAATATATAAGCAGTTTTCATATCAAATAAACACAGTTTTCTGTACTCATAAATATACTACATCAGTTTGGTAAACTGCTTTCTGAGCACATCTCCCACATTAGAAGACAATGATCATAATGAGTGTGACCCCAGTCAGTATCTTGCACCCAAATGCTTCTGATTGTAAAGCACAAGTCATTGTGCTTTACTGCTTAGCTGATAATTACAGTTGATAGCTAACTGGAAGTTAAAACACAGATAAAAATTTATGATAGAAGAGAACAATATACTGTATAAGAAAACACACAAATACATATTTTGTTAAGTTTTTTAAGACTCGTGTCACATGTAGGGCACTCCAGTTAAGCACTGCTCAATTTACATTATATGGAATGTTCTGTAATTAGGCATGTTAAACGCAACATTTCAGCTATGATGTAAACTATTAAATTATGAATTCATTAACTTTATAAATTGCTGAGAAAAAAAAAATCTGTTAAGTGCCTTTGTTCTAAAAATAGGGTAAGAACTTAAAAGACTTGACAAAAAAGTTAAGACATGATGTTATTCCCTGAGCCAAAAGCAGAATTCATCTCTTCTGAATTGTCAGCTTTAATAATCAGATTTAATAATCTGCAGGTTTAAGAGGAGCATTGTGTTGCAAGAAAGAGAGGGATTAGCTCTTTGGCAAATTTAAGGCACAAAACCATAAAAAAGAATATCAAAGTGTCACAAGCCTAACGAAGCATAAGAACTGTGGAATTCTTTTCTCCTATCAAACAGTATAGCAAGAGAGAGATGGCAGTGGTTACAAAATGTCCCACTGAATTATTTTTCTGACAGTTCACTTAAAACTTCAAAGTATGTCAATGCACCCATTTCTGCAATCATCTATCCCTGCAATGCAGTTAATGGAGAAGAAACATCTTAAAGCTTCTCAGTTAAATAAATGTGTCCTAAGTTGTTGTTCTACAAACCTACATTACTAGCACAAAATTCAGTGCAATCAAGTTTTTAGGCCCTATTCAAGAGTCCAGCAAGTGGACTCGAAGTATCACCTGATACAGGGGACAGATCAAGGTCCCTAATGGCCCTGATGCAATCTAAATTGCTCAGTACAGCATGTACGTTTTGGTGTTGGTCCAAGCACAAAAGAAGCCACATCTTCAAACTACTGCCCAAAAGCAGGAGTGTTCACATGGATAATTGATTGATTGATTGACGGCTTGACTTCACAAATGAAGATTTTGGAAGGGTTTTAACCATGCACTGCACAGCTCAAGACTCCAATAGGAACGGCCATACATGATCTACAGCAGCACAGAGTTGGGGATAGCATGCAGAACTGCATAATGTACTTCAATTGTCCTAAATTTTGGGTCTTAGTCACATATCCTCTAGCAGCATATGCGAGATCAATTATATGAGAAGTATTTCACAGTAAAAGTTTTCTTAATTTGCTACTTTAATTTCACATCCTCTTGTTCCCATGTTATGAGACAGAAAATGGGAGTTTCTAATCTACTTGCTGTTCATTCTCTCTGCACAGTTTTCATGCAGTCTCCTATTTTTTAGCAAAGCAAGTGCATTAATATCTCGTATAAGTTGAACAAGCTAAGATCTCTAGATCCTTTTATATAAAAGGCAGAACATTCACAATTGACTTAAAGTCAAGAAAGCCAAGTAGGCTATGGGACACAAACTGCAAATTATCACTGATCACTGGAGCTGTTGCCCCATTCCATGCAAAACTGTCAGTTGACAATCATTTGGAAATCAGACCTAACCAGCTCATAACAATTATATCAATTAAAAGATGAAGTGTGATTCCAAATATGTGAAGAGTTGATGGCTTGATGTTATGGAGTTAAGCTTGGAAGGATAGGAACAGATTCTAAAAGCTGAACAGAATATGCTCAGGTATATGAGGGTCATGGAATTTGGATGTTGTTTTTCAAGCACAACAGGCAGCAACATGATCAGACACGCTTAACAACACTGTTTTATCAAAACCTGGTCATTTAGATCCTCTAGCAATATATGCTTGAACAGGGCTTTTATCTTATAGTATTATAAATTGAATATCTCTTCTGCTGTTAAGCATGAGCAAAGTTTAAGACATAGATGACACTTTGTGTCAAAGTCAAACAAATTTCAAGATTTTACTCCAATAGCCAACACAGTTTGAAGCACATACACTACAACCTTTGGAAACCTCACATACAATTTTGTGCAGAGGCTAGTGATGCCTCTAACATCAGTTCTTAACAGAATTTATTTAACTTATGCCATTTCAAAAGAACACATATCTGCTTATAACTCAGTTTACTCCTGTAAATCAAGTACTCCCTTATATACCTGAAGCTGTCATTGTCTACCAACTCTGTACCTTATCAGCAATATTCTTTTTTAACAGAACTTTTTAAAAGTGACATTGACTTTTATCAGTTTTAAATAGAATTTTTAGGAATTAAATGCTCCATGGTGGAAACCTCTTCTGTGATTGCATTCCTGGACATGTGCTTTAGAATCTCTATAGAGTAAGTAAGGATGCATGTCAGCTCAGGTAGCAGAAACACATATCAAAGATTCTACACCATATAACAGAGAAGAAAGCATCATAGATCAAGTAAATTAGTTAAAAAAAGTAAGACTGATTTCAAACTGAACCAGACAGAATTCACTTGAGCTTGGACGTGAAAGTCCAGCTAACTAACACCCAAAAGCAAGGATTTTCCAAAAATGGAAATTTAATCACCTGTTGAACTCATTCTTAACAACTGCACCTACTAGATATTAAATGCTGCACTAGAGAGTTTAGTAAAGAGAAGTCACATACCAATGGATGACATGGCCTAAAGCTGAGTGAATTATGATACAACTAAATCTGAAGAAAATGGAAAAGTTCATTAACTATGCACTGAATATGAATAGGAATGATGAAATACCTCTTTACATCTGGGGCGACTGATATCAACAAGGAGACTCTTATCTGGAATTCCCATTTGGCCAGGAAATGTAACAACTTACAGCACAGGGTAGCAGATCTTTCATTAAATGAATACTCTAAAGACAGACTAAGTCATTTTAGTCATTGCCTAAAAAAATGCTGAGGAACAGTAATTATACTTCCTAGTATCCAAACCACTTTCTTGTCAATAAACATCATAGAATAATAGGGTCTCAACTGAGTCTGTCAATTAGAAGAGACTGTCAATTCCCCTCAGTTAGGGTCCCAAATGAGCTTGTTTTCTATTTCAAGGAAGAGTAAGGATTGATAACACTCAAAACAGATGGAAGAAAGTAATGATGAACTTGTAATGAATACCTCAAGAATAAATCCAGCTTACTAATAAATAAAACTTTCCTGAACAATTAAGAATGTGGAGGTCTAATGAAGCTACATGGTTTTGCATCTTCCCTTTCTCTTTGGACACGTGTGATAAAAGATGTTCTTATGACTGAATGCTGCCTATACAGTCTGACACAGTCCTTCCTTGATGCTGAGCAAATTATTCAGCTGCAAGATTAGATGAGGCCCAAAACCACGTTTCATTTTTAGATTATTTTCTGTGTAAGATACAGAAACTTTGTCTGTAGAAGTATTAAACATTCACAGATGCAAGTCAATGTGACAGACACTTCATTAATATAATGCTAATAATGCATTTTTCAACCATATAATGTTAAGAACTTTGAAATGTTGGTAGTTCAGTGGCTCAGATTGGATATTCAAAACCAATAGAAGATTTTGACCTTAATCTCTCTGTGTCTCAGCTTCCCATCTGCAAAATACAGATAAAACCACTTTCTCATCTCACAGGGGATTTGTGAGGATAAACTCAGTCAAAGCATGCTGATAGATAAACACCTTAAAAATAGTACAAGATAGCACACAACCATAAACAGTAACTTAATTATGGGGAGATAAACAAAACACTGACTAGCTGCTGATTAAACAAACACTAAATATCCTGCGCACCCAATGAAATGAGAGGTCATGTGGGAAAACAGTACAGGATCATGTAATCCAAGACTGTATTACAGGGTAGAAGCACAGTGGAGTAAAACTAAGGTTGAGCAAGCAATCCTAGCTCAGTAAGAGCTCTTAACCTTAGAGTCATAAACTTCTAAACAGCTTTCATCTCCTCCAAACTATCAATATAAATTTACAAGCAAATACCTGTACACCTAAACTATCAAGAATACATTTAAATTATGCTATAGAGAGGTGGGCAAAACCCCAGACACTCTGCTATTCTTAGTTCATTCCGCCTGTTTCTGGAAGAAACTACTTCCAGTGTATCCTTAGTTCACCTTTTCAGAGAGTACTGCTTTCCCAAGGCTGCCTCAGGGTCCTGCTGACGGATTGCTCTAATTGCAGTTGGTGAAGTAAAGAAGGCAGCTACTTCATGCTCTGCTAGCACACGGAAATAGGCACCAGCATCTGGCGTTCCCACAGGCTTCCCCTATGGAGAGAATAATTTAAAATGTCACAGGGTAAAAATACTTCATGATTCCTTGACAGTTCAAAGCTTGAACACATAACAGTAGTGGTAGCACTGCAACAGAAGTAATTCCTAGTAGGACTTTAAAGAAGGCTTTGTTAAAAATAATAATACTGTGACCATATTCACTTGTAGAAATAAGGTCACAAGCTTTGGGCACAACCTCTTCCATGAACACAGCACATACTAGCTGCTATTTAGAAAAATAGGACAAATGGACACATGAATGAAAAAGCAGTCACAAAGAGCTGTTACTACACTGGCAGCAGAGGGAGTAATGTCTACATCTACCCTTATTGTGAAGCAACCTGTAAAACACCCAGAGACCTATTGAACTAGGGGCCTCTGGACATGGTGGCACTGCAGCTACATCCTCATGAACAGGCCTAAGGGACTTTTTCTTCCCCAGAAGTTTCCTCTCAATTCCAGGAATTCCCATTTAGCTGCTTATAACTGGCTTCTTGGAATCTTTGTGCTGCTACCCTACATGAAGCCTGGAGAGAAGCTGAAGACACCCTTTCTCGTTTAGTGTGCCACCAGACTGCAGTCTTGTTTGTGGTTGGGATTTTTTCTTTTTAAATTACTGTGTTTTTTAAAACAACTAAACATTGTCTTGAGCTAAGGGGCATAGACAAGAGAGCTCTAAACAGAAGTAATCAGATGTGACAAATTGTCCAACAGTAAGTAATAATAAAATACTTTTCTGTGGTGCTGTAAATATGAAAAGCAGTTGGCACAGGATCATATAATCACAGTCCTACTGTTTGTAATCACTGCAGTACATGAACTGCTCCATACATGTTCTGAAACTATGAAAAGATGATGGTAACGTGGAATGAGTTTTAGCTCTACAGGTACTGCCATAGCCTTTTCAACTAGAAAGGCCACACTTGGAGGATGAACTTTGACAGAGCACACAAGTTAGGAGAGACATGCACCTTCTATACTGCAAACACAATTTTGTTAATGCTTTATTCAAGAAGTCACAGACATGGAGAAAGTTTCAGTACTGAAATGTCACCATCTTTCAGCCGCTTACCCATCACAAGACAAACTCATACCTTCACCACCCTCATGTAAATGCAAATTTGGAATAGAATGATTAACAGGTCCAGCAGGAAAAAAACAGCATATGAAACTCTAATACTTTTCATCTTACCAAGACACAAAAGGAATAGTCATTTGAATACCTTGAATAATTTACTAAATTCAGTATTTTTATTCTGCCAATGAGGCGCTAGTAACACAAAAATGCCTTTATGAAAATACACACTAATCAAGTTAGTTGACCCATACCAACAGAAAAATCAGCAAGATGGCTGTGATACAGGCTCACGGGAATTCACCCCCTTCCCTCTCTTCCATCTGCCCTCCCCACTGCAGTCTTCCCCACACTTGCTGTGCATCCAGCTGTGCCTGAACACTGGCAAGAGCACTGATAAACCATTTGGCAGATTTAAAGAATGCAGCATGCCTGAGGTGAGATACGTACCATTGATTTTAGAGCCCTATGGTGAAATACTGCAGGTGAGAGGACACTGGATCACAGCAAAATGAAACAAAACAAAACAACTACTTCTTTTAAGGATGGAGCAGGCAGTGAGAAGCAAATTAAGAGAAAATAAAAAAAAGAAACAGTTCCCAGCCCAAGTAGCAGGGAGGAGTATCACCAATGCAAAAAAATTCCTTTTGCTAATAGCCTATACAAATTATGAAAAAGAAATGCAAAAGAATGCTTTTTGCCTACTGAAGCATCATCCTTGCAGGCTTCTTCACCACAACTTTCATGTGCCCACCAATATTTGTACATGAACCTATTTATTCAAGTTGGATGTCACCTCCCTGTGATGTCCACTATACCTGCAGATTTGTAAACATCTGGTCAGGAGCTCAAGCCCACATCGCTAACTAATGCTAAATAAAAAAAATGGTCTCAGACTGAAAAATTCCAAATTTCCATAAACTTCTCATATTAATGAATTACGTAATTGAACTGGTATCAATCATCTTGCACAGAAAATAAACCTAGCTGTGGAGCAATCGTAAATTGGTTAGTCTGCTAGTAATAATGCTGGGTTTATTTTAACTAAATGGAAATGTCCAGAGCCCATAAAAGGGCTGTGTCTGGCCCTCATCATGCCCACTCCCTGATAGCGGCTTGGCTGCCAGTGCTCAAGGCCAGGTTTGCTAGGGTGCAGCTGTGTAATCTTGGATCAGATCATCACGAAAACAGCAGTTGTGAGAGGAGCTGAAAGGAGCTTCCCCTTCCTTGACAGGCAACTTATGCTCACGCCCTCATCCTTGATCCCTGCCCAAGCTACACTGCAGCTGAGCCCATGCTTCATACTTCCAGAATGCCCAAGCTCAAATCCAAGCCTGAGCCTGAGCCCATCTTCAACACAAACAACTAAGCCTTCAGCAGTACATGGGTAGGCATGCAGGGACGTGACAGGCTGATATTTATATGTCACACATAGGCTACAGCAGCTTTGGTTTGGAGAAGTACCATCCTCAAACCTAGGAGAAAAACAAATTAAACACAAACAGTGGAAGGAAAGGAAGAGACATTTCATCTGACAGATGACAGGAAATAATACTCAAAGAATAAGACAACACTTAGAACACTCATGTAGGGGAGAAAAAAAAAATGCCCATTTGTAACATATTCTTACTGATTCCACAGAAAAACTTCCCTGGTGCCTTGGCAGCTGTTCACAGTTTAGCAAATGCATAAACAAAAACCTACATGAGCAAAACAAATCTGATACAGTGCAAATTCATTTCAGAGCTCCAAAAACTACAAATAAAATTGCCAAAGAGAGTTATCATTTATTATACAAAAATTGTAAGAAGTACTGCGAGATGCCATGAGAGGCTTAATACCATATGCAATTCTGATTTTTAAAAAGTTAGCAATATCAACAATAAGGCACAGGGTAATTGAATTCACAATGTGTTGACAGACTGCTGAGTCAGTTGGGGACTACGAGCAAGCGAGATGCTTCCACTGGATTTCTGCAGGGATTAGTTCAAGACCTGTCGCTATTCAGTGTTTGCATCAATATTGCAATATTCGCAGCAATATGTGTGATTAGGAGGAACCAAGGGCATGGTAAACAAAACCAAGACAGTCAGAAAGAGTGATCTGCCTCAACTGATTTAAAAAAAGAAGAGTAGAAACAGACATTTGTTGCATCAGCTAGGAGGATTCAAGTAGAAAAGGCTTTATTTTAATAACCTACCAAGAGACTGAGACAGACAGATAGGAACATCTTTCTGGAAGTACCTAGATTTAGCATTTATCAGATGTCAACCAGCTGAGCAGCCATCCTGAGGCAGAATGTGTTGACGTATAATACATGATTATGAAAGAAGTTTCATAGGCAGCAAGAATGATCAAGGGGATAGAAAAGTTCTATGGAGAAAATCAGAAGTCACTGGGATGGATTACTTGAGGAAAGACATATAAGAGGAAGAACAATAAAATAACCGCCAATGCATCAGTAACAATGCAGCAATTCCCATTCTGCCTGATCCCTAACAACAAGGTGCTCTTCAATTAAAGATAAACTCAGAATTATGAGGAGGAAATTCTCTCTGCATTGCAAATATTATACATGGAACTCATTGCCACTAAAACCTGCTGATGCCAGAGCACACACAAAATACTGTCATATCAGGATTCAAAAAAGTATGTTTATAGAAATGCTCATTCTTCTGCTGCTGACCCTGCTGCCAAACCTCCACTAAGGACTTGAGATGGTATGCCCTACAGAATTTGCTCCACAAATAAAATCAGTATGGATGATGGCAGAAAGATCACAAAACTGGCAAACTTCAGACACAATGCTTGCTTTGTAAGCTGATAATAATGGCTGTAAGGAAGGCTGGATGCCTCCAAAAACTGGGCCAAATGAAACTAATTTGAAACCTATTGCTGCTGTGTACCCTGCAAATTTGTTGCAACAGCAGGCACTGGGAGGACCCCAGTGAGTGTGGTGAGGATGGTTGCATGAGCACAACAATGTCTTGAAATAGCACTGTGTGGGACTATAGCTCCTCCTTTGTCCTAGACCACTCAAATGAAGTCCTTAATGAATGGCTCCTTGGCAAGTGCGGGCATCTTTTTCATTACCTTAGCCCCAATTTGAAGTCCTAAGCACTCGAACTACAATGCTGCCTTTTTCCTGACATCACAGGACCATAGGTAGTAGCTAGATGTTCTCTTCATGCTGCCCTGTTGCTTTACAGCTTGTGATCCCATTAGCAAGAACAACGCAGAGTGGGCTGTGAGACTTCAAGTAGCTTATTTATAGCTGAAATGTGTCATGCCTTGGAGAAAAACAGCCCAGGACAGATTATACATTTAAAACAAAAAAAAAAAACCCAAACCCAAACAACCAAAACCAACAAACCTTGCTGTATTCAGAGGAATTCATCACTGTTTTCACATTCCTGACAATGCTATTACAGCAAGTAAAAATTGAAAGCACATAGTTTCCATAGCAATTGTTAAAATGACAAGTTGTCACCTACTGAGTAATTTAAAAACAAACAAATCACTTTAAGAAGTGAGGATATGAAGTCAGCACAGTTTATATTCAATGGTGGTTGTCCCTAGGCAAAAGGGATGAGGTGTTCTTTCTCCTAAACAGCATATTGATATTTCCTAACCCAAAACCTATCATTAGACAATCATTTAGGAAACTTTGACTACAAATTTATGAATATTCACTGTTAAGAGAGTCTTCTGAGCAGAGGAAAAACTATACACTGTTCTGTTTGTAAATATTATTCCTAACCCTCTAAAAGATGACACTGATGACACATCTTCAGACACTCATGAACACTCTCTGAAGATTTACTTGGTGGCTTCCCAGAGAAAGAAAAAGGGGAAATATACTGTTTAATAATGCTCTCACCAGGAGCAAAAAAATCATGCAAACAAAGTAGAGCTGTAGGTCAAACATATTAACTCTGATTTTTCTTTAACACTGTTAAAGAAATAGGGTTTTTACTCCCAAACCAACACATTTTAAATTTAGAGGTGCCTTTATAATGACAATAACCATCTTGATCCCCATGCATTTACCCAGAGATAAAATTTCACTGTAAGACAATGACGTAGCAGAGACTGCTTAAGGAACTCATCACTTTCCTCACCATTTCTCCTTGTCTTACCCTGCACTTGCTAGAATGAAAACCTTTTCATTGCAGTGATTCTGCCAATTCATGCAATGATTTTAAGGTGGCCCTGTGTATCAGTGGTCAAAAATAGGTACTATGAAACTACCAAACTCTTTTCCTTATCTCCAAGAAAGCGCCGTTTTTCTCACACTGCGTTCCTCTTCTAAACTAGTGTAGTGATGATAAGTTAATCTCCCTTTGGAATGAAGAATCTAATTAACATCTATTAAATGCTCAAACATTAATTAGACTATAGTAATTTAATACTCAAGTTAATACATTTGATTCTATAAATGTGCATTTCTGCTACTGCATGAAGTTTTCGCTCTTTGTTATTAAGAATATCAGACAAGTCAACTTCAGTGGTCCCCAGTCTTAAAATAAAATTAATTTAATGGAAAATCACTGGGGTTTTGCTAGGCAGACTAGAAAATTGAACTCTTTTATAACAGAATTAAAGTTGAAAAGGAATAAAAACTATTTTCTATATTTTTTTTACTATTTCACTTCTATTTTTCTAGTGGAACTTATTTATAGCTGCAGTTCTCTGTTTAATTATCCGTAGAGATCCTGAAGCCACTGAAGCCCCAAAAAACCATACTAGAACTATACTGAGCACCCGGAGATGAAATAAAGATGAAGATGGGGTTTGAAAAGTATCCAACATAAGGTAAATTGGCCGAGTTATAAAATCAGCCTAGAAAAGAACTCAATTTCTTTCTTCCCCAAATTTCAGCTTAACTCAAACATTTAGCATCAATACATTCAAAATAGGAGGAAAAAGAGATTACTACCTATATAGGTATACTTACGCACCCTATAGGTTTACCTTTATGAACACCCACCTGCATATGCACATGTATGATACACTGACACTGTAAGGAGCAGCTCTTAGCAGCATATGCTGAGATTTCTCACACTTCTACAAGTAAGAATTCAGTCTACAAAGTCTTTCGTCAAAACAGTTGACAGTCTACTATTTCATGTACTGCAAAACAAGCAGTGACCCTAACTAGAGGACTATTATATACTACAGAGTTAATAATTCATGTAACTAACAGATGACCTGAGAAGGCACAGCCCTGTGCTGTCCTTGTCCCTCTCTTAGTTTTGCCCAAAGATCTATTCTGTGTGAGTAAATCCAAGCAAAGAAAGAAAGATTTTTAACTTGTGTTGAGGCCATACACCAGAAAATTAATGTCACATATTGGTCCATACTATTTAATGCAAAAAAGGTCATCAACTGTAAGATCAGCAAAGAATAGATATTCTTTTCCTAGAGTATATTTCTGCTTCATAAATCTCGAACAGACTTATTAATTCTGATTACCTATACAAATAATTTAATTTGCTGGCAGAGCAGATTCAAGATTGAAGGTTGGCATGTTAGTACTTAATTAAATATAGCTTACAGAGATGTCCACACATCCTCTTAAGCTTTCATTTCTAGGCAAAAGAACAAGGTCAAAATAAGTAGCAGGGTGTTTTTGCTTAAGGATACTGAATTTCCAAAGATTTCACATGGTCTTTACATACTACAAAGATGTAACAGCAAAGAGATGTAACAGCAAAGATTGTTACCAACCTGACAGGAGAGAGACAAAAGGACTCCTGGGGGATTTAAGTGCAGCACACAAATTGTTCTTCCTCGCCCTTTCACCTCAGGAAAAAGCAGGTGAGAAATGCACACTGAATACTTCAGTACACAAAGCCATGCGTACTTCAGTGAGTTTTCGGAGCCAAAGCTTGTTTCTCTTGTTCACAGTGATCTCTTCTGCCACCACAATAAGGCAGAAAAATTGTTTCTCTTCTTCACAAGAAAAATTATGTTTTTATATACAATACAAACATCATTGCAGTGATCACTTTATTTCATAAGTAGTTAACTAAGAGCCTACATGACTTAAGATATTAAAATCAATCCCCACATTATTTAGTGAACTTTTAGTTAGGAGTTCTCACAGATGTATTCATGCTTGCCCTACATAAAGGAACACCACACAGGAAGAATCCAGTAAGCATGACATCTGGAATGAGCAAAAGGTATAGGACAGTTGTACAGTATGTATACATGTACTACAAATCGTCACAAAACCACCTCTGCATCTGGAGTTATTTGTAATTTCAAATACACAGTGTATACAGTGCTAGTTCTTCTGGACATTTTTATCCATCTATACAAATTATGTATTTGAACATATGAACTGTGATAAATTTACTGCACTCTCTTTTATACATAAAGATATATTTAGTTACTGAGAAATCCTTTCTGCAAAAGAGTCTACCTCATGAATTTAACATAATTCTCTCACTTACCTGTTCCTCTTGAATTCTGCCTTTTCTTCTTTTCCTAGGATTTTGGCTACTGCTTTTAAACAAATGCCTTCCTCTCCTTTTCTGATTACTTTTAAATTGCAATGTCCTACAAATCACCTTGCTTCCTAATGTCCTTCAGAACTTGTATGTGCACTAAAAACCAAGCACCACTCCTGCAATCAGCAAGCTGACACTTGTCATTGACTCAAAAGCTTTCAAAAGTACCACAGCGAGCTGATTTGCAAAGTCACAGAAGCAAGCATATTCCACCAGGTTAGCACATCAGAAACTCATCGAAAAAAGAAAGAGCCATGCATATGCAATACTCAGACAAATGGCTCATTTTATTGCCATAGTTGCACTGCAGATA
>JANHGB010048822.1:0-10922 GCA_026283785.1 Coracopsis vasa
CCCCTGCCCCTTCCCCCAGGCAGTAAATCATCCCCGCTCCCCTCATGAAAGGCCCGTGTATGCGCTGCCGGCTCAGGGAGCCTGCCTGGTGCCAACAATATTGCTCTTGGAAGGCAGCCGGGGCTGCGGGAACACAGCCGCCCCTTGTGCCTGGCCCCAGCGCTCGCCGCCACTCCCGCTGCGGTGGCACCTGTGGCACGGTGGCTCCTGGGGGGGCCGGAGCCCGGGGGGCTCTTTCCTCCTGGAAGTTTCTCTTGGCCTCCCCTGAACGGCTGTTGTTTGGGGCTCCCTGTACCCCGTACACGCACAGAGCCTGGGGCTGAGGCCGAGCACACTCATGCCACGTGCTGGGGAGATGCGAACCCCTCAGCACTGAGGGGTCAGGCCAGTCCCGGAGCACACGGCTCCATCCAGCCCTGCTGGCCTTGACGCATGGTGGCTTCTGGTCCTGGCCACAACCCATTGTCCTTGTATCAGCGGGGACCTGTGGGGGCAGGCAGGATCTCTGCAGGGTCCAGGTCCTGCTCTGGAGGTGAGCACCAGGGCCTGGGGCAGTGCTCACTCCCTGGTCTCTCTTGTCTGCCCATCCTTATCTCCGGCAGGGAGGGACCAATGGGGCAGCCCGGCCCAGTTAAGGTTTAACCAGGCAGAACTTGGCAAACATGAACCTGCTGCTTCCTCTGGGGAGCCAAGAACGTGGGGCCCGGGGCAGGGGCTGCCAGACAGGGACACCAGGGATCCTGCCTCTGGCCAAGCCCCCAGCACAGCACAGGAGCACTCACAGATCTGGGTGCTGAAGGCTGTGCTGACAGCACATCGGCTGGGGCTGGCCTGGCAGTGCCATGCCTCATCCCTGCTACAGCCCTGCTGCCCCTGCCCATCCTGGTTGTGCTGGGAAGCACTGGGGCTGCAGCTGGCACAGGGAATGGGGTGCATGAAGCCAGGATGGGCACTGTTCCCCTTGGGGATGTGGCACATTCCATGTGCTGGGCTGAGCACCACAGTGCCCATCAAGGGGCCGAGCAAGCAGGAGGTTTTGCCAGCCAGCCCTATCCCTGTTGTGGCACTGGGGCTCTTCCCCGGAGTGATGCAGCCATAGTAGAGGGCGGCAAAGCAGGAACGGGGCCACCCCGCTGCTCCCAGCCCCTAATCGCAAGCAGGCGCCAGGCCCTGCCTCCACATCTGCACCTGATTTACTCGCTGGAGCCAGCGGGGCCACGAGGGATGGCAGCGGCGGGGGCTGCAGCCGGGGCTGAGGCGGGACCCGGGGGAGCAGCGGCTCCTTGGCCAGGCAGGCTCCATGGAGCTGGCTGTGGAACAGGCAGGGGATGGCAGCGCTTCCATGGGGACGTGGCTGGCGGGTGGCTCCGTGCCCTGCGCGGTGCCTGCCAGCCTGGAGTTGCTGGGGCTGGGCCTGGCGCAGGAGCCAGAGCCCCAGCCCGGTGAGGTGCTGCTTGCAGAGGCCCCGGCAGGGAGGAGCGGGACTGGGCAGCCCTGGGCACAGCCAGGCAGCGCATGGGGCTGACAGCTCACCAGCACTGGGGCACAGCTCCATCCTCAGCCTCTCCCAGCATGTGGGATGGCTCTGGTCCCACAGCAAGGCTCCTGTTCTTGTCCCATCCATTCCTGGGGGTGTCCATGGGTGCTTCAAGAGCCATCCAGCAGCAGGATGGGCAGCCATCAGAGTGGGGACACCAGTGACTTCGGCACACACCTGGTCCGTGTGCTTGGAGCACAGGGATGCGGCTGGCGTGGACCCACCATGGGCATTGTGGCCACCAGCATGGCTGGCAGGGGCTCCTGGTTGTGGCTGCCCTAGCACAGGGGCTTGCCAGCCACCCTGCTGCTGGCAAAGGGGACATGCCAGGGGTACAGGCAGCACCACAGCCACCAACTGCACCTCTCCCAGTGAGCGCCTGCACACATGGAAGGGCTGGGAGGTGCCAGACATGCCACAGCCCTGCAGTGAGGAGGGGAAGGGGTCAGCGAGGGACAGGCTGGCAGCAGCTGGCACACTGCCCCGGCAGAGCCGTGTGCCACTGCAGGCAGACGCAGCCTGTCCCTCCCAGCACTACTCACACAGCCGATGGCAGGGCCGCCCTCAGCGCCAGCACAAGGCCCTGCACTGCTCCTGGGGACACTGGTCCCATGCGCTCTTGCCTCCCAAGCCTGCCCCATCGAGCAAGCTGCCCTCGAACAGGACAGCAGCAGAGCACTGTGTGCTTGCCATCACACTGCTCTGGCAGCACAGAACAGCCCAGCATCAGTCACGGATGTTTTTGGCACAAGCTGCACAACAGCTTGCACAAGTGCCAGCAGCCTCCCAGCCCAGACTGTCCTGTCTTCCCCTTGGTGACTGTGGTGTGCCCAAGGCCTCATGACTTGCCAGAGCAGCAGAGAGGAAGGCACTTACTGTCTCAGTCTGGACCTCAGGGTGCCACAGGATGACGACAGGGCCTGGAGGGCAGATGGGAACACAAGCTTCCCGCCCCTCCCAAATATTTTAAAGGTGTCTGCATCCTGTTCTTTGCTTTGAAGTATGGCAAAATCCCAGGAAGGGCTCTAGCAGAGAGACAGCACCCAAAAGTAGTAATAAACACTCTATTTGGAGAGCTTCACCTTAGGGAAACAGCAGATACATAAACACTGTGTACAGGGGAAGGCAAAGCTGTCAGTACACAGACAGGAGTGACACACCGGACTGGGCAGTGCTGGAAATGGGTCCCTCTTGGTGTCGATGCACAGCACTTCTAGTGGACACCTGCCCTGGTACAGCAGGATGAGAGCAAAGCAGCAGAGATCGGAGTTGGAGGCCATCCAGGGCTATCAGACACACAGTTTCCTTCAGGTCATCACGATTTTCTACTCACTGATCAGCTTGCAAGGTTTAAAAGGACTCCCCTCTGTAGCAGGAGACTAAGGTCACGCCTCAGCAGCAGAGCAACCCCGGAAAACATTAGGAAGGCGAACCCAGACCAGCAGGAGCCTGTCCTAAGGGAAGATGGCAGATTCTGTGCAGGGTAAAGGAAAACAAAGCTCATGCATAGCCTGGAGTGGGGAGGGGAAGGCAGGCACTTCAAGCACTGAGATTAGCAAACAGCTTGCTCTCTCCTTACTTAACCTGACCAGCGGATTTGGGAAGTGCCTCTCCAGCATGGCTCAGCTGCTCCCCTGGCACACAACCTGCGAGCTGAGGGCCCAAAGGGTCCTCCAGCAGCTGCTGGGGCCAGGCAGGAGGCAGCAGCCTGGCTCAGCCTGCCCTGGCATGCTGGGACATGGGATGCTTGACTCAGAGCACTGGCACTGAACATGAGGGCACCCGAATGCCTGGACTCCTGCGGTGGGCTAGCAGAGAACAGGCAATACCTTAAAGCAAAGCATCTAAAGAACTCGTCCAAAACACACAGTAGGTCTCAGGTGCTGCCCTTCCTTCTGGGGCCTTTTCTAACAGCTCTGGTACATTAGCACCATGAAGAGACCATCAGTCTTAATTTCTGGGTTTGAAATACAGAGCACCCCTTTTCTGGGATGGTAGAAATGTGTAAGAACTTTTGAAGAGAGCTGGGCAAGTAGTGTCTAATGAAGGACTAACCACGGCAGGTTTCCAAAGATTGTGGAATTTTAGTCAGCTCATGATTTGACTACATTATACTATAGTTTTCTGCTGCATCTAGATTTATTCTCTCTCTTTTCCCTTAAAACCCTCCATCCCCAGAGAATTTGGTAGCAGTAGGGAAAATGCTGCACTTCCATACAGACCCTGACAGAATTAAGAGATGAACCTGTCCTGCTCTACCTTCCTCTGCTGATTGCATTCAGACCTTGGAGATCTCCACCGCTGCCAAGTTTGGCTGAGTTTAAGTCACAGGGGGTAAAGACACACATCATGAATGATCACATACACCTGTTTCCATAGGAAACCAGGCTGAACAGTTACTTCCTTCCACGTGGAAACCCTCGGAGCAGAGGGCTGGGGTGAGCCAGAAGCTCTAACCCTTCTCACAGCCCTGCGCTCCCACCAGCAGCAGTTTACACACTAGAAGTTGTTACTACATGTGAGACAGACCCAAATAACTCAGCTCCAGAACCAGCAGCTGCGAAAGGCTCTGATGGCAATCAGTGACTCATGGAACCCTGCACACAAACGTGACTGGAGGAGGCACGGAAGGAGACACCACACTGGTTGTTTCCTACTTTAACCTATACAAAGCCAAGCAGCCTGCTCTGTGTCCCATCCACGCTGCTCGCTACGGTCTAAAGGAGCTCTCCTCCAGCAAAAGCCACCTCTGAGCATGGGATGCTGCCCTCCAGGTGCAGGAATCCATTATTTGCTCTGGTGAGGGAGGAGGTGGCCACTACCAGCCTGTTGCCAAACCCTCCTTTAACCAGGTACACACTTTCTTTCACACCGCACCCACCTTCACAGGAAGCAATTACACAATGAAAACTACTCTAAGGGAGTGAAGTATTTGCTGCCTAGCAAGTCTCTTCCAGCTGGATCCTTTTCCTCACAGATTCAGTCCCCGTTCTGCTCAACGGGTGCATACAGGAGGGTAGGGCTTTGCTTATCCAGAGGGATAATGAAACCATTGTGGGCTGGCAAAGGATGTGCATTCTTGGGCCACCAACAACTCCAAGAACAGTGCTGCAACTTGCTCTAGAAGTCTTGGCTGAAATAACTGTAGCCTCCTGGGCCAGTTGACTCTTCCCGGACATACTGCTGGGGCTGGAATGGTCCAACAACCGACACTGCTCCTGGCATCCTGGACATTGAAGGGAGCGAAAGGAAGAGAAGGGAAAAAAGGAGACAATGTCAGAAGTCCTTTGAAACCTGCCAGCTGCAATCACTGCTCAGCAGGCATGGCTGTCAGTGGAGCAACAGCCTACTGCAGCCAAGTCAACAACTTGTCAGAAACAGCTTCCAAGTGCATCCTTGCCCTCCGTGCCTGTGTGTAAACAGACACCTTTAGCATGGCAGAATTAGCTACCACACAGCTTGAGGACTGTTATAGAGCTTCCATTACAGAGCCAGTGTCCTGCCTCTCTTCAGGCTGCAGGAGCTGGCCTGGAGCAGGGCAGAATGGCTGGATCCAGAAACAGCATTCCAAAAGGGAGTTGTGTGGCTGCAGAAACTCAGACAACGTCCATGTCCTTAAAGGGAACATTTATGTGTGTGTGTGTGTTGGGAACATCCTCAGTGTTATCTATCTAGAATGGAATAGTTGCTATTCACTGATCCAGTTGTGCCATTCAAGAGCCAAAACTTGCCTGGGTTGATAGATGAAGCATGTGTCTTCCAATCAAGTACTCCAGAGAGCCAAGGGAGCATGGGGCTCTTATTCCACAGACAGGCAACAAGAGATTCCAGTTTTCCTCCTGTCCTCTCTGGGAAATTTGGCTAGGAGTCTGTCCTCGCTTCAGGTAGGATTTTCCCAATACTACTTTCTTCTACGCTCCTCTTTAAGCAATTCAAGCTCATTACTGAGCCTCTTTTAGCAAATGCTTTGAAATTAGAGATGTGAACTTTGACAGTGTCCAGAACAAGTATTTTTTGTATTAATCATCTGGCAGCCTAATTTTTCTTTTTTTATTAATCATGTATGCAGGGATGCCATTACTTAACTCACCAACTGTGACAGCGAGCTCAGGAATATAGTCTTGGTTCTGACTACATGCCAAATTTTAAGATGAGCAACCCCAAGAGAGATTAGAATGTCAAAAAGATCCCCCCTGAGCCAGGCTTTAATTAAATTAAAGCCTCAGTTGTTACAGAAACCATGTTTAATGCGTGTCAGGCTGGACACGCTCCCTGCAAAAGTCCACACTGTGCTGAGCTATCAAGAACCAAAATCAACTGCAGGGCACTTCTACTTCAGCAGCATTCCACAGCTGTCTGCAGAGGGAGCTGCCGAAGTGAACCGGCTTCAGGACAAACAGCACAAGCTTGCACAGACCCTGCTGCTCTGCTTACAAGTCAGCTGGCAATACGCATTGAAAACTGCATTTTAAGTTATATTTAAGCCACTGATTTGAACAGCGAGGCTGGAAACATTTTTAGACAAGAAGGTTACTTACTGATTCTTGTGTTTGAAGCCACTGATGTGAGCTTGGTACTGCTCTATGGAGTTCAGTACTATGTTACATGTGCTGCAGGGGTACCCCTTCCCAGCTGAAACAGACAGCAGTATTAGCACACACAGCTAGCCAACAACTTGGTGCCTGAGTTAGAAACAAGTGAGATAATCAATCACCCGATGTGTTAAACAACTGCTAAACAAAGAGCAAATCAAGAGCCTTACTAGATGAGGAGGTCGCTGAACCCCACTACCCCACCTTACAGCCAGTCACTGTGAGAGAATCCCTAAGCCAGAAATGCTTTCCTGGTCAGAACATGGATTTGTTTATCTATAAAAGCAAAGACACATTTCCTATAAACAGTTCAGAGTATCAGACACAGTAAAAGTCTCAGCATTAGGACACCAACCCTGACGATACACTGCAACAACATCTATCTCCCAAATTCCCACTTTTCCTGACCTGTACATCTCATAAACAGAAAAGGAGGAAGATAATTTGTAAGCTTGTAGTGTTTCAATAAAAAAAAGCAGCCAGAGGAGATTACACACAACATCCAGCTCCACAGTGCAGCATTCTGCTAAGCCTTGCTCAGGTGCCAACTGAGAATAGTAAGCTCTCTCCTCAAGCAGTTTGGTTACACTCAGAGTATCAGCTAACTGCCAAAAAAAAAGAAGGTTTCCAACAACAGTAGTACCAGAAGATCAATGGTTTTGTGTAACATGACAACTCCAGCTGGAATTAAAGTTCAGGAGGTCACAGATACCAACCAGGCAAGCATGGCAGCACAGCTCAGCACAGGAGTCTGTAACAGGGGAAAATCCTGGCAGTTGTCCTCAAGACATTAACTGCTCCTGTATTTGGGCTCGCTGGGGAAGGGCTCTTGCCTGTCTTGCAAGGAAAACAGTTCCTTAAGGTGAAAGAGCAGACTCACCCCAGGGGTGCAGAGCAGCATAATCACTGAGTGAGAAGCACAGCACATGATGTAGCAGACATTTCCCCACTCGTCTGCTACACCTCAGGAAGGTTTGAGACTCTAGTGAGACATCCAGCTCTCAAAACAGAGATGGACTTGGGTGGGAAAGGCTGGAGGAGCTGTTACAGCCTTCATGTCTGCTGCCCTGCACGATCGAGTCAGGATCTCTCTGTTGTAAATCTGGCAAATAGCAGTGTGCACAGAGTTGTCTAAACTGCCCCCCTGCACCCCAAACAGGCAGTTCCTAGAGGAGCTTTAAGCAGACAAACACCTTGGTGTTGCACTGCAAAGAACAGATCTTTACGTGCTGCCAGAGAGGTCCCAGCAGAGAGGAGTTTAGGGACAGGCATGGCTGTTAGGACACAGAGGTGGGCAGAGAGAGCAGAAGAAAACACCTCTGACTGCAGCCCATCACATCCAAGCAGCCCCTGACTCCAAACCCCCTCCTGAATGGCTCAAGGTCCATGGAGCTGCATTCTCAAGTACTGGGGTTCTGCTGGCACTTGATGGGACACATCCATCAGGCAGGTGAGGACACTGCCCACCTGCCCGGGCTGCAGCTCTGCCACTGTCAGCACCTGACTCACGCTGATTGGAACCATTCATCAGAGCTCACTAATTAGGTGAAGAGCAGATGGGTACTGCTGGAGAGCAAGCACCTTCAATCTCCCACACGACTACATGAGGTGGGAAGGAATATTACTTGGATAATTGAGCCTCATTTCTTATAAGTGCTACCGGTATCTAAAGGTGGCCTGAAAAGAATTAGAATAATTAATCTTCTGCTTGTGTGGGTTTTTACAACAAAGCCCTCAAAGAAGATTTAAAGATGATTTGTCTGCTTATTATTTACTTCAAGCCTCCAGCAGGTACTAGACTTCTTGGCCCAACAGAAGGCTGCTGGGAGGAACAAGGGAGTTTACTGTGAGCTTCTAATACTTTTATTGGACTCTAAGGGCCTTCATTGTGTAGAAGTGCTCATAAGCAGCAGATCATAAACCAAATGAGTTTTAACTGTCTGCCTAAAGTTCCTCCTTAATAGCTCTTTTTTATTTTTTCCCCCCACATTCCTGCTTGCTGCAGAGAGAGTTGCATTAGTTCATCAGATGAAGTGCCCACACAGAGGCAGAAAAGCATCCAGGGAAAAATCTCTCTGGCTTTCATGTGCTTTGAAGCAGCAGGTGCAGTTAAACCTATTTCTTCCATCTTTGGTAAGTCCCCTCCAAAGATGTTTTTTGAAGCATCAAATGCCACTTTTATCTTTCCATTTTGGATGCAATCACCTAGCTGGAAACAGCACTGGCCAAAATCCCTGGATTATCTGGACAAAAAATAAAAAGGACACATCCCTGATTAGACAACATTGCAAAATACAGCGCAGAGCTTGTCATGAGTAGCTACAATCTAAAACCTCTCCTGCTGCCAGGGGGTTAGAACATCAACCAAATCAATCTTAGGGCATATAATCAAGATCCTCATCATAAGCAATTCTCCCCTGCTCCCTCCACACAGACTCTCATCCAAAGACCTGTCAGACACATACTGCTGCTCTCCAGCTATTCAGCTATTTATTCCCTGCCTGCTGAGAACTCACCCATGAAGGACGATGCCGGTGCATCAGGGGTTCGGCCATAGTGTGCCATCAGCTTGTGTTTGGTCTCTTGCTTTCTGTGCTTCTTGCCTACATAATGCTGTTTTGCCATAAGGGGGTTGTTGAAAGTGGCGTGGCAGAGGCTACAGAACTTGTCTGGGTCAGTAATGTCCTTGTTCTCTTCGTTAGAAGACACAGTAGAGGTGGGGAGTGCCGCAGGATGTTTCAGTGGGGGCACTGCTTCTGTAAGGTGAATCCAAACTCCTGGTCAGTCACAGCACTCAGAGGTAAAGAACAGCGACATTATTTCCCTAAAATCCACATTAAAAAAAAATAGCCCACTACACCTAAAACCCAAACCCAGACAGAGAATGTTAAGACATCTAGACAAATTCACATGCTCCTACCTCTTCCCTTAACACTGCAGAACTGAATGGTGTGTGATAAGACAAGTCAAGAGTAGGCCAGGAAAGCTTCTAGGGTTAAAAAAACCCCAACAGATTTGCGTATTTCTCTTTAACACAAGCATGGATATATTCAAGAAATCCCGGATATGAAGGAGCTTCCACCTTCTCTTACCACCGCCCAGCTAGAATATGGGTACCAGTCCCTGTGCAGCAAAGACAAGAATGTTTTGGGAAATGTGATGCAGCTGCAGGACTTGATCCTGAACCATGAGGAGTCTTGCCTAAGAAACAGCATGAATGGGCCAGGTCTGACACAGTGAATCCACATGTAGAAGCAGCTCTTCTGTTTGATGGAGAAACCTGCACCCTCTCATTACGAGGTGACAAAGACGTGAGCAAGGAACCTTCTAAGACTCAGAGAGCTCCTCTCATGCCAAAATGGAAGGTATGCACCAGACTGCTCATGTATGTCCTCCCCTTCCTGAAGGCTCTGCTCATTTCCATGGGCCACCCTGACCCCAGAGGTGGCTTCGCTGTGTAACACAAAGCAAAGCCATGAAGACACCCTGGGACAGCTTCTGCCTGGAAGATCCCAGCTCGGAGCTAGCACAAGCTGCTACCCTCAGGTGCACTCAAAGGCTGTGTTCTTCCTCCATCCTGATCAGCTACAGCACCCCAAGCTCTTGGCTGACTTCCTGCCCTGGACAGCTGGTCTCCCCCCCCATCCTCTGGGCTCTTCTGTCTGAGACACACAGGCAGCTGCCCTGAGTCAGAGCTGAGGTCAGCCTGGACTGTCTCACATCATGAGAGCAGACAGCGGTAGGTGCCGTGGGAAAAACACAAGGTCAGGACAGGCACATACTGATGTTTCCCAGTTACACTCTCACAGTCCCCGGCTATCTGCAGCTCACAAGTTCTTGAACTCCAGAGGCTCCATCTTTGTAGCTGATCAGTCCTGATGAATTTGCTGTATCCAAGTTTCACCCATCACTTCAGTCCCTGTAAGCTTTTAGTGAGCACTGTAACCTGTGACAAACATTTCTACACACAGGGATGGGTCCAACGCTGCTACAAGCTGCATTTCTCCTCAACAAAGCAACACAAAACAACACACAAGGTTCTGCCAACACCAGCCCACCAAGCAGGCTTCTGACAGGCCAAGTTTCTGAAAGTGTTCCGCTGGTTTACTCTGCTTCACAGTGAAGAGTGCACACATCCTCACAAGAGCTTACACCTGGGGACCAACAAACCTCTTGACTTTTATATGGCTTGAACAGCCTCTCAGTACAATCTGCAGGTGCTGCAGACAGTCATACCTTCCAGTCTGGGGGACTGCTGCTTCATGTTCTTGGCATGAGTCTTGCCCAAGTAATGAGACGTTGCCACTGCTGGCGAGGAGAAGGTCATGTTGCAGATGGGACAACACTTGTTCCTGTCTTCCCCATTGCTGCCTTCTTGCTTGCTGTCCTGTGCACACAGAACCATGGAGGGGCTGAGGTTGGGAGGGATCTCTGCAGGTCACCTCATCCAACCTTCTTGTGCTAAGAAGAAATACTACAGTTTGGGGGTCTAAATAAACAAGGTAATTAGAGACACCCGTGTTAAGTTAAAGTGCGACTGAGCGGGATGGATTAAGTATAAGGTTAAGTTTGTGGCTGCTAGAATTGGAACAGGCAGCCTTTTACTCTGCGAGGTGTGAACTGAGCAACACAAACACCCCTATCAGCTTGGTCATCTGCAACACGATGCTGGCAGAGCAGGCAGCAGCAGTCATTTCTAAGCCTAACACTATGTGTGAAGGCATCTGCGTTTATTGGGGGGGGGGGGGGGGGGGGGGGGGGGGGGGGGGGGGGGGGGGGGGGGGGGGGGGGGG
>JANHGB010048824.1:2280-14596 GCA_026283785.1 Coracopsis vasa
CCATCAGCATAGCTCACAACCTCACAAGGGCACGCAAGCTCTTTCCCCACGACAAGGGGGTGTCCGTGAAAGAGAGGTGGAGCATTGGTTAAGTTATTACTTGCTGTGTAACGAAAAGGACTCTTTGAAGCTTCTGCACTTGATGTTTTAGTCAATTCTGGTACTTTGGCCCAAGAGTCTCCATTTAGAAATGTGAGAATATCAGGAAATGCTGGAAAAGTGAGAGATCCCCCAGCCTTTTCCAGGTTTTGCCTCCCTCTTGGGTGTCCCCTCTTTGGGGACTCCACATCTGGCTCTGTGATGGCAGGAGCCCAGCCCCATCCCCATGTACCACAAACAGGGGATGTGAGTGAAGTGGCAGCGATGCTCCGCTGCCCCAAAACCCCAAATGAACCCCACCAGCCCTGAACTTCAGCATCTTATCACAGCCATGGGACATAAATCAGGGCCCAGGGTGCAGGCACACGCTCTCACATGCCAGCCACCCGTTTCCATGGTTTCCCATGACTATGGCTCTCCAGGGCTCAGGGTGAGGAGGAGACTTGTTCCAGAAGGAGAAAGATGCTGCGTTGACACCATTGCTGGGAAATCCTGGATGGGAATTGCATTGGCAGGCCCTGGACAGCCCTATGGAGAATCTGGTGACCCTTTGGTGCAAGGTGCTGTGCCGAGGGAGGTGGCAGCCCCCACGGCTGGGATGGCATTGGCTCATCCTGCCCAGCTCAAGCTGCCCTTGGTCACTGTCCCAGAGGCTGGCCCAGGGATGTGGACAGATGATGTGGTGAAGGCTGAGCCTGGGTAATCTATATGGAAGAAATCAGTGCTTCTCTCTCAGATCCCAGTTCAACACGCTGGTCCCTCACCCCTCTCCACTGCAGCATCACATCCCTCCTACTTTCCACCTCCTTCCCACAGACCTATCCCCACAACAGAGGACACTGTGGAGCCTGAGCTGCTCCTCTCATAGTTCCTGCATGATAGGAAGAAACGAAGCTGCTGCTCAAGCCATTCTGCACCCGCACGGCCGCAGGGGTGAGGACGAGCTCCCAGGATGTGCCGTGTTCCTGCGGGATCTGCTCCCGCCTGCCGACGGCTTTTCCCGCTCCCTGCGTGCCCTCCCACATCGCCTCTCCTCCTCCTTTGCACTGGGTGCATTGAGAAATGTACTTGGCTCCCGATCCTCGAGTGGGAGGTGAAGGCAGAAAATCCCGAGCCTCCAGCTCCCCGGCGCGTGGGATGCGGATGATGGCAGATCCCCCATGGACTCCTCCACTGTCCCCGGGGCGAAGGCGGAAACCCCACATCCAGACCCTCAGGGCTGAGCCCCCCTTCCCTGGTACATGGGGACTTCACGTGTCCCCTGCAAAGTCAGCTCCTTCTGACGAACACCATTTGCTGGGATGGCCCCAGGAAAAGACCCCAGGAGCTCCCTCTGGGAGTGCTTTGGGAAGGAGCCACAGGAGCTGCCCCAAGCCCGTGGTGCTGGTGTGATGCTGGGACCCTTCTCCAGACCCTCAAGACACCAACCTGGCCAGATCCGGAGCAGTCCTGGTATTTTAAGTGAAATAAGGCTGAAGATGCCTGTGTGGTAAAGCCAAGGCATCCAGAAGAGCAGCCCTGACTCTGCTCCTCCTCCCTCAGAGCTGGATAGGGAGCTGGAAGATGATGATAGGGATCTGCCACTTTTGCTCCCACCGATGTGGCCATGGGCTATTGCATGCCCTTGGGTGCTTCTCCTTCATCCTGCTCTCAAAGCCGCCCCAGGCTGCTGCATTATCTCATCTCACCCAGTGATGCTGGACTTATCACCCTGACCATTGCTAGAACAAAGCCCCGGGTTGCCCACCGGCTCACTCAGCATTGCCCCAGCAGTGATTCCTTTCTCCCCTTCCCTAATCCAGCCCTGCTGCTAACTGCAAAGTCCTGGCCAGAACAGGAATAACAAGACTTTAGGAAACAGCTTTGCAGTGCCTGCTACCCGGGAGGGAAGGATTTAGCCTAAAGCCTGGATAAATGCTCTGCACTTATTGCAGGTTTCCTTCCCCGGCTTCTCTGATCCCAGAAGACCCATGCGCAATCCTGATGCTCCAGCTCTGTGCTGGCAGTGCCTGTGGCCTCTGAGCCATCACTGCAGGAATGGGCTGGAGGACATGTCCGGCAGGTAAAAAGGGGTACATCCAACAGGACCCCCCCCGAGCCAGCTGGGATGGCATCACTGCCGGCATCTCCATCACACGGGATGCTGTGGGATCCCAAGGTAACCACGCAGTTGGTGTCCACGTTTCTGGCCTCCTCGGTAACTAATTGTTAAGAGCAGTAGCATTGAGAGACTGGGATCCCCCAGCTCCGTGTCCTTCTGGGAAGAGCAGGGCCAGGGAAGTGACAGTGCGGGAGCTGCTGTCCTGCCCCAGCCATGGGCAGCCCCAGGAAGCAGAACGGGACAAAGCTGGAGCAGACATTCCTCCTCTGATTGAAACCAGACCTCAGGCCGCGCTGCCGACTGGAGCTGGTGGGGAATGTGTTTAAACCAAACCAGCCTTCCCTCTCCTTCCTGCACGGAAACAGGGTTCATCTGCTCTGGGGCTGAAGTACCACAGATGTGCACAGACCGAGGTGCCATCGAAGCAAACCCCACAGTGGGACCCTGCCCTGAGCCCCCAGCTCCCAGAGGGGACCTCAAGCCCTGGGGCCACCCTGACCTCAACCTCACCACCCACACATGGGAACAGGATGGGGGAGATGCTCTGGGGACCGGGACAGCAGCAGCGCTGGGGGTGATGCCTGGGAAGGGAGCACAGGATGGGGACACACGGGCAGGACCCTCGGCAGCAGCGGGCAGAGTTGGGTGAGCCGGGACCTTCCCAAACCTTGTGTCAGCTTCCTGCTTCCCTCCCCAGAAGCAGCCCTCCCAACCCCCCCAGCCCACAGAATCCCAAGGATTGGGCAATGCCGGGGAGCAGAAGGAAGCAGAGAGGGGCCCTGGGAGCAGGGCTGGGTGCTGCCCGGTGCTCGCAGGCAGGGCAGGGCAGGGTAAGAAGCTGCCAAGGCAGCCCTGGAGAGCACTTCCCACCCAGACCAATCTGGTCCCGGGATGGGAACTGCTCAACCCCCCCAGGGCCACACTGGGATTTATGGAAACCAAGACCTCGTGATGCAGCCGGGAGGGATGAAGCAAGAGGCTCAGGTGCCAGGTCCAGCATCCCGGGGCTGCATGGGCAAGGCCCCAGCCCGCTGCTGCGCTCCCTTGGACCCTGGTGGTGTCACCACCTTCCCCTTCATGTCCCCCCATGCCGAGCTCTCCCCATGGCAGGAACCAGTCATCCCCCGGGAACACGGCCCCTGTCAGAGCCGGACCCGTCAGCAGTAAGCAAGGATGACAGGGTCCTTGGGAAACAAGTCAGCGCTTCCAAACACATTCTCTTTGCTGCTCTTTTCCTTCCTGAAGCTGGTGTGAGCATGGCAGGGGCTGCTCAGGAAAGCCAGGAAGCCAATATATTCATGTCATCTTGCATTTGGTGCCAGGACATGAAGTAAACACCGTCAGGGACCCCGCTCCGGTTCAAAGACAAGCCCTGCTTCTTATTCCGATCACATTATCCATGCTCCCCGTACAGCTTCATTGATTCATATCTTAAAAAGAAAAGCCTTCAAAACCCATTAAGGCTGCCTCGCCGCTGCAGCCCTGCTCTCAAGGGCCAGGGCAAGCAGCATTAACTAATCTGCTCACATTACCTTGCCTTTGAACCCAGCAGCTCTCGGCATCAATCAACAGTGTTTGGAAGCGATACGCATCCATGCGGGGCGACTCTGGGCTGCTGAGGGCACCCAATGTCAACCGAGTGGCATTGATGGACCCCAGGGAGCACCCAGGGCTTGTGCCTATGGTGGAGCAGCCCAGGTTGTGGTCCTTTGTTTGGCCATGGAGGACCATATGGTTATAAACAAGCCCATGAAGGAGCAAGAGCAGGGCCCTTGTGCAGCTGGGGCTCGGCGAGCAGCGATGTCCTTGCAGTGATTGCGAAAGCCATGGTGCTATTGCCAGGGAATAGCAGGTCCTTGCAGCCCCCCTGGGCTCCAGCTCGGCAGCAGCCGCTGTTTATGTGGCTTCAATGACTTCAGAGCACACTGAACTGTGCTCCAGCCGGGACACGGGGCTCGGCCGCCCTGTGCTTCCCAGTGCCTTGTGCAAGGCAGCTCCGCGCCCTCCGGCCTGGCTTCCACTCGGGATCGTTCACTCCCATTTCCAACTGGCTGCAGGACACACTCGGGCTGCTTCTTGCACCGCTCTCCCCAGGGCTCCCCATCACACCAGTGCCAGCAGCGAGGCTGATCCAGCCCCTCTGCCCCTGGCTGACCCCCGCGTTCAGGGATGGGGCCTGTTTACTGGACGGGCTTAGAGGGATTTGGCTTTACTGAGATTTCAAGTGCTGCTCGTGCCTTGGTTTTAGGGTTTGGAGCACTTGGAGAGGACATGCCCACATGGCTGGATCCGCGGGCATCTCTGGGCCTGGCTGGACGGGGATGGAAAGCCAGGCTTCCTGGGAAGCTCTTTCTCTTTCAGATCCAACCTGTCACTGAACCTGGACTGATGTAGGTTGCTTGGATTCGGTTCTGGTTTCAAAATCCTTTTGCAGGAAGAAGCTGTTTTCCAGCTGAGTTACGGGAATGTCCAGCTTGGGGCTCTTCCTTCTGCTGCAGCCAGCATCAGTCCCATGTCAGCCCCTGTCTGACCCATGGCTGCCCGGGAAGCCGCTGCCCATGTCTTCCAGCCTCTTCTCCAAGTCAGGACCTCCATGCACCATTAAAGCCCTCTGTGTTCATGGGCATGCATGTGTCTTCCCCTCACCCTCTCTCTTACAGTGGGTGCTTTCCCAGTTGTTCTCTTCAATCTACACCCACAAAGTCACTCCACTCCAGATGTGGTTTGCATCTCAAAGGACTGACCCGGGACAAGGTGTGTGCAGACACTTCACTGCCCATGGGCAGGGACATCTAAGGAGCTTATAGGGAAGGGAAAGTCTTCCCTGGGAAGACAATGGGCACAGGGGTCCTGCAGGAGAGTGGGTCCAGAGCCGTGCCCTGGAGGGAGGTGTGTGACAGGGGCTGCTGAGTGATGGGAGAGTGGGGAGGAGGAGGCAAAGCCAGCCTGGGCGAGGGGAGGATGCAGACAAGGTCTTGGATCAGCTGCCTGAGAGGCGTCCATGGGGAATTGCAGGCAGGTCTGAGCCTGTCGGATCAGCGGAGCCAGGGAGCGCGTTGAGGCAGGTCTGGCAGGAGGAGGAACACAGGAGGTGGAGGGAAAGGGAGAGGGAGGAATGTGGTGAAAGAGGGGAAAGGGAGGCACATGGGAAAGGGGGGAGCAGAGGGGAGCACCCAGCCCTGGGGCAGGAGAGGGGTGATCCGGGTGGGAATGGGCTTGGCTCATCACAAGTCACCTGGGGACCAGCTGGTGCCAAAACCTATTATGTGCTCAAGGGGTCACGGAGCAGCCGCTTGGCTCCCTCCCGCCCACAGGTCAGAGGAGAGCGTCCTTGTGTGTCACCTCCTAATCCCATCCGATCCTGCCCTAATCCCTCTTAAAACCAGCCCTGGGAGCCTTCAGGTGGGTGCCGGGCAGAGCCGCCGGGGTGCCGGGCCAGGGGCCACGGTGACAGCCCGCGGCGTGGGGATGGAGGCAGCGCCATGTGCACCACAGCCCTGCTCCTCGGCACGCTCGTCATGATCCTGCGGCGCCGCTTCTCCAACAGGGTCGAACCGTACGTGCTCTGCCATCCCCTTCCCATTCCCATTCCCTTCCCATTCTCTTTCCATCCCTTTCCCATCCCATTGGCTCCCTGGGGCTGGGATAAGCAGGTGAGGGGAGGCCCTGAGGTGGAGGATCTCGCTACTCAGCCTAAGAGATGTCTTTGGAGGTATTTAGTTTTCTTATAGTTTCAGGGTGACACCAGGAGACACGGAATCATAGGAGTATAGAATGGTTTGGGTTGGAAAGGACCTTAAAGCTCATCCAGCTCCAATCCCTGCCACAGGCAGGGACACCTTCCACTAGAGCAGCTTGCTCCAAGCCCCATCCAACCCAGCCCTGAACACTGCCAGGAATGGGGCATTCACTACTTCCTTGTGCTGGGCACAAAGGAGTCACCTCCTCCTTGTCGCACCACCACGAGCAAGGAGGAAACGCAGGATTGCTCCCTTGTCTCTCTGGTGTGAAGGGTCAGGGTTGAACTCCTGGGATGCTTTCACCCACACCAATGAAGGTGTTTCCCAAATGGAGCAGTCCAGCATCCTGCTGCCCATCCAGGCAAGCAGCCTGGCTGCCTGTGTGTCCTCACGCCTCAGCTGCGAAGGAGACTGAGCAGCGCTCTCAGTGTGGGGACATCACCAGGCTGCCAATGACACCCTGCAGGCAACCCCTCATCTGGTGTGAAACAGCCCCGGGGAGGGCCCTGGGATGCTGGGGGGGTTGGATGAGCATCTGGGTGCAGAGGATGCTTGAGAGCATCAGCGACACGTTGGCTCTCAGCAGAGCCAGCAGCCACCCCGCTGCAGCCGTGGCCCTGCTGCGCTGCGCCCTGTGCCCACTCACACGTCCTGGCTCCGAGGCAGTGGCAGGCAGCAGATGGGAAGGGACTTGCTGCAGTCCCGCATCGCGGCAGTGACAAAGCCACCACGGGGGCGCAGGGTCACATCCTGCTCCGAGCATCCCTGCTGTGCCACGGGCACGCTGCCGGCGGCTGCGCCTTCCGCTGCCTGCAGCTCCCGGTGCCTTTTGGGGAGGGGTTTGTTCCCGTTCAGCACCCTCTTGGCTCCATGCTTCCCATTGGGGCTGCCTGCTCCAGCATCAGCCCTGGAGTGAGGTTTCTTCTGGAGATGTGCAAATCCAGTCACCAGAGACTGGAGCCGTGAGTGTGGGGAGGTCGAACTGGTGCTTACTGAGACAACAAGCCACTGGTGCCTGGGTCTGTTGGTGGTGTGGAGGATGCTTCCTGCCCTCCAGGAGGGAGGAGCAAGACTTGAAGCAGGGAGAGTATCCAGGGCCTGTGTGCCCCTGGCTCTCCCTGTGCTACCTGCAGCACTGCCTGAAGACTCATCAAGTGCCTGAGCAAACATGGGCTCGCTGCAGAGGTTGAGGCTCCCTCCGAGCAGAGATGGATGGGGAGGTTGGCAGAGCTGGCATCCTGCAGGACCGTTCCTTGGGAAGCTGCAGGGCTTGCACACAGGCTGGGGAACAGCAGTGATGCCACTGGTGCTGGCAGCCCTGTGGTGGCAGATCCAGCCATAGGAGCAGGCGTGAGCTGCCTTCAGGGTGGTAGGGACAGGGGTGCAGGGACATCCTTGTGGCTGGCTTGGCACCCTGCTACTGCAAGTCAAGTGTGCAGGTGTGGGAGAAGGTGTCAGGGCTCCTGGTTTATGGCTCAGCCACCATTGTCCTTGAGCTAGGAGCAAGCATTGGGAAAGCACAAAACCTCGGAGCCAAAAGAGGGATGGATGGGAGGGATGCCCAAGAGGGATGCTTGGGCTGCCTGGGCCATCTCCAGTCCTGCAGAAGCACAACTTCACCACATCTAAACCAGTGTCCCACAGCCTGGTCAGATCCCGCATCCGACTGCCTTCACCATCACCATCACCATCAATGTGTGGCTGGTGAGACAGCAGTGCAGGGATGGAGTGTGCCGGCACCGGCACCAGCAGCTCAAGCCTGGACTTGGCAAGAGGGTTTCCTGGCATGGACCTGAGGAACACGAGGGCACTCACAGCTGGATGGGCTGGAGAGGCTCCCTCCGAGCCCCACTGCAGCTCTCAGATATGCACTGGTCTGGGTGCAAAGGCACCAGCCCACAGGGAAGCCATACACCGTGAGATTAGTTCTTCAGGTGATTACTTGCCCTCACCATTAAACACCAGTGGCTATGAAGAGGTTTTCTGCTTGCTCTATTTTAGATGTTCATCTCTTTACCGTGCTCTGTGCTGGCATAAATCAGAGCAGTTCCACTGACAGCTTTATACCAGGAGAGAATCTGTCTCCAGCCTTTCACATCCTGGAAAAGAGAAGCAGCAGAAGCAAGAAAAGCCAGTGCTGCTGGCCAGGGTCAGGGGAGTGGTAGAGGGGACCAAGGCAGAACAGACCGAGGCTTCAGATGGGCACGGTGGAGGGCAGGAAGCATCCTCCACACCACCAACCGACCCAGGCACCAGAGCCCCAACCCAGTTTTGATCCAACTGGAGTTTGGTGAGGCTCAAGCTGGGATGGCACCAGGACCCCACACAGCAACAAAGACCAGGATTTTCCCCATGTGCAGTGGTCTGGATGACCCCTGGATTAAAGACATCCCTGAAAAGCAGCACACAGTAAAGAAAAGGACAGGAGGAGCCCACATGTTCCATGGGATAAAGCTGCCTCGGTGCAGGAACGTCCTTCTGGCTCTGACGTCCCTGTGTGCGAAGCAGAGCGTGTGTCCTGGGCAAAGGACACAAATGAACAGCCCAGGCAAGATCAGATTATGTGAAATCCTCTGCCCATTTGACCTCCTTCACGTCTCATCTTCTATTTATATGCCTTGAGGCTGCCAGGGACAGTGAGGGTTGTCCTTGGCCCACACTCACAGGGCTGGAGGGCTCAGCCATAGGTTGGGGGGTCAGGGCTGGCCCCTGGAGCTGGCTGACACCCTTCAGAAAGGGAGGTTTGAAGGTTTCCTCCTAACCTGACCATGGGGTCTGCCATCCCCATCTCACTAGAGCTGGAAAGCAAACTGAAACACAGCCCTGGGCTAACCTCCCGTCAAGGGACAGGAAGGTCAAAGGGGGACTCCTTGGGCTTCGGCGCTTGGGTTTCCTCAACGAGCAGTGATTTATCCTTTGGTTTATGAGTTATTTAACGAGAAGGTGCTGGCCAGGCCCCAGGGTTGGTTACGGGTCTCTGCTCTGTTTGCCTTTCTCATGTTCTTCCCCTCCAGGCCCTTCCCGGCAGGAACAGCTCACTGCCTGCTCCGGATCCGTGTGTGGGTTTGGGAGGTAGAGATGCTGCTGACGCAGAGCCCAGGGTTTGGTCTTGGTGTTGGTCCAGCATAGGGGATGCAAGGGCCATTGAGCACCCAAAGACACTGCTGGAAGAGCCAGGTCTGCAAGGGAACATGTTCTCCATGGAGTGCTCTTGGAGAGGGATCAGGTCAGGGACTTGCTAAGGCAGGGCTGGACAATGGCAAACCAAAGGAAGCACTTTGGGAAGTGAAACATGGATTTGCCTCTACTGCTGCTTTCTCAGCCCCCTCACAAGCAGGCTGGACATGAATCCCTGGGCCTCAGATGGGTTATTTTCCTAGGACTGGGAGTCAGGGCCATGGAGAGAGGGAGCGTGTGGTGCCTGTGCTGCTCATGAGGACACCCTCGTCGCACCCCACACACTGTGCTGCAAGGCAAGAACAAACCCTCTACGGACCCTCTGCATCTCAGGCTGGAGAAAACAGAGCTGGTAGCTTGGCATCCTTGGGATTTAACCTTCCAGCTTTGTCCCCTTTGGGACACAGGACGTGACCTCCTCCTTTCCACCGCCCAGGCAGGGCTCTGCATCTCCGGTGCTGCTGGAGCAATCAGTGCGCAGCAGGCATGCACAGACAAGTGTCAGCTGAATTCCTGTACGGCTTAAATACATCAGCAAGGCCACAACCACAGCTCCAAAGAGCTGCAGGCACAGCTGAGCTGATAAATAACCCCCAAAGCCACCGGCAAGTGAAATACACCCGTCCTTCCAGGCTGAGCATCACTTTTCTCCTTCTATCCATATAGCAGCTGAGCAGATCCACTCTCTACCTTGCTGTGCTTGAATCCAGTAGCAGAAGGGTCAATTCCGTGCCACTTCTGCGGAGTCATTATCCTGTCGGTTATATAAATGTCTGGGCATGCACAAAAGGCAGTGCTGATACAGTGGCTCCGGCACCAACCCGCTCCAACACCTGCTTTTCAGCTGGAGAGAAAGCCGAGCACAAGAACATCTCGAGAGCTGTCACACAGAAGGCTGCTGTCTTTCAGGCTGAATGGAGGTCTAAATAGCTCTCACTTTGCCTTTGGAATCTCATTTCTAAATGCAATTAATACTGGCACATGCATAATGAGAGACTGACGAGCGAATCCAGACTCCAGCAATAAAGAAACCAGCCCCAATGCTATGTAAATATTACAAATCCTCACTAGGAGCTGACCCGGGGAAGAAAGCTTTCTGATGATTAAGCCCAAGTGACAATACGCCTGGATTCCTACATCTGTCACAATACTACCTGCTGATACATAATGAGCTACGCGAAAAGAACCAGCTCTTGCTGCTCCTCAATGCAGGGAAAATGTCTATTTGTAGAGTGTAATTAATCTCTTCTTCAAAATCAGGAACCTTAGTGTCCTTGGTAACAACATGCCAGTGACTCAGAGCATCTCTGGCTGCCTCTTCTCATTTCTGAGCAACTTATAGAGAGTGACCCCAAATTGGAGCACTGAAGAGGAGCTGGGCTTCAGCAGTGGGAAAGCCAGCTGGGTATCTGGAGGTGGGGATGGGTTTTACCACCTCTCTGGTCCCTGCAGGGCTCCTTCGGCAGCTTAAGGAGGTTCCCAGACTTGTTTCAGCCACATTCCTTTGGATGAGAAGAGCTCTGTCCCAAGACCTGGTCCCCAACCAGGAGAGCCCAATTCCCTTTTACCATCAGGGGTAACCAGGCAGAGAACAACACTGAAAGCAGAGCAAGGGCAAGAACCGCAGGGTGAAGCTGCTCCCTCTTTCCCCTGGTTTCCATGGGCAGCAAGTGGTGGGCAATTATGCTCTGCATGTGTGTCCATGCACACACACATGTGGCTGCTCCCCAAAGATGGCTTTTGAGCCTGATGGCTCATTCCAGTCAATTTTGGCTGGGGATAGAGGTTCAAAGACATCCAGTCCCTACCTGGTAGCAAAGATGCAAAGCCATGAGCGCTGACGTGGCAGAGGGATGCAGGGAAGTGATGCATCGCCCTCTTCTCCAGCCACCCCCCTTGGCCTGGCTGAGATTGGTGCTGCAAAGGCAAAGCTGGGCCACTCCAAAGCACCCAGGAGCCATCTCTGCTTTCTATGAATTTCAGTGGGGAGCAACTGCTGCTGGATGTTGCTCACTGACCCAGTTCCAAAGCCCAGGGGAAGGCTGGGCTGTGATAAAGGCACAGCTGGTTGGAGAGAGGGTGATGGAGGACTTGCATGATTTATTTCCTGGCAAAAAGAACAACAAAAGAAGAAGAATTGTTGGATAAAATCAGCATATTCCAGGCTAAAATGTGCTGCAGCAATTCCCTGTGGGATTTGAGCTGAGGTGCCTGGGCTCCCTGCAGCTCCAGGCTGCTTTGCAGAGCTGAGGGGACACAGGGAAAAGGAGGGTTTTGTCATTACTTCTTCGATTCAAAGCTGCCTTTTCTCGCTGCAAGTCACTGCTTTCATTGAGAAAGAGCTGCAATTGGCACCGCTGCCCACAGCTCACCCATCCCCTCTGTCCCCAGGCATCCCGAGGGAGAAGAAGAGACCAGGAAAGACGCTGGCTCCGACCCTAACGCCACGTAACATCGCTCTGGAGTCAAAGCCAGGTGGGATGTAGCAGTTACCTGGGATGGAGGCAGCTCTGGGGGAATTGTGCTAGCTTGGGGTACAAAGCCTGCTCTTTGCCTTTCTGTCCTGCTCACAGATGCCTCAGGCATTTTAATGATGGTTTCTGCCTGTTTCACCCACGATTTTTAGGTCCCTGCCTACCTGTGAGGCTGTGAAGGCTTTAGAAAACTGGCTCACTCTGGGGGCAGGAATTAGAGCCTGAAACTCAGGTTGGAAGGGAAAAGCCCATTTTTCCATCACTTTCAGTAGCAGCTCAGGCACCAAGTAAGGGCACATCCAGCCCTTCCTCTGTGGCTGCCTGGATGCCAGGAGCATCTCGCAGGGACAGAAGAGGCAGCAGAGCCGGTGGTGGTTGGGCCAGGGTGGGGATGGGGTGTGTGTGACATGGGGATTTGGCACTGATGTGGCTTTGTGTCCTGCACAGTGACTCCAGGAAGGGAGGGCCAGCTCCTGCCTGTCCATCTGTGGCTCCCAGCACAGGTAGGGCAACTCACTCTTCCCTTCTGAAGATCCTCCAAGGATCATAATGTCATTGTCCCTGCTCTCTGCAAACAATCATAGAATCCTCATACAATGCCAGACTGGTTTGGGTTGGAAGGGACCTAAAGGTCATATAGTGACATATCCCCTGTCACGGGCAGGGACACCTTCCACTAGAGCAGGTTGCTCCAAGCCCCTGTGTCCAACCTGGCCTTGAACACT
>JANHGB010048826.1:9989-35493 GCA_026283785.1 Coracopsis vasa
GAGGACCTAGATAATACTGTTTTCCAGTGGGTGGTTCCCATCTCTAGGACTTTATCTCCTGAAAACAATCTTTATCTTTGTTGCTTACTGGTGAAAGTCTTTGCAGAAAAGCCTGTTGTGTGTAAGCATTGTCAGACACGTGGGTTCTGCTTTCATTCCTGCCCAGTGAAAATATAAACTGAGTGTCCTTTGCACTCTTTGTTCTGGGGATGGGGGGAACTTCAGCCCTGTGTGCCAGCTGTAGGCTTTCCTGAAGGAAAAGGAAAGGCCTCTCAGCCCTGCCTCGTATAACCTAGATGAGGCTTGTATGGCTGGCACATGAGTCCCAGTGGTGTCCAGGCAGGGAAGGGTTCACACACTTTCTGGAGTAAAAGAGAAAGCTTTCAGCTCAAAAGTCAGAGGAGTAGCAGCTGTCCATGTAGTAAATTTAATGTAGAACAAGCTGGTGGTCCAGAGGTGTTACGAACCCAGCCTGCTGCTGGAGAGACTGCAGTGCTGGATGCTGTCCCTGTGTGTAGCACTAACCTATGTGTAGCAAAGGGGAGGCAGGGGAAAGAAGGTGAAACGGGTTTGAGTGGAAAGGGGGGGCAAGGTGAAACTGATGACTGTAATGGTGAGAAATGTCCAGAGATCCCTGGTCTTAGCTCTGTGGTCTCTTGTAGAGCAGAGATGTGAATTTCAAAAGCAAATGGAAAACAAGCCTGTTCCTACTACTAGAGATACCTCAAGGCGTTTATGAAACTTTGGTCTTCCTGTTCCCTTCCCTGTGGCTATTGTAACATGTTTTCTGTTTCTCCTTCTAGGTATAACTGCTGAGGCTTTCTAAAATGTCTTTATGCTTCCGGAATTTCATCCCATATGCCGTACCTGGAGTGCTGGCACTTCTTGGCTGCTGGTGGATTTATTCCCATAGAAAAAAGCATGGAACCTGTCAAGATGAACAAGCAGTAGCCACTGAAGAGCAGCAGGAAGAAGTGACAGAGCAGGATTCAGCACCCAGAACAGAACCATGTGTTCCTCAAAGACCGCTCTCCTTGCTGGAAGAGGAATGCACAGAGAACAAAACCTCGACGTCCCTGCTGACAGCAGGGTTGATGATGCCCTCTGTTGTGTGTCACACTGATGAGAGGCTGGATCTCTCACAAGACCTGCCAGTAACAACAAATCAGCCCAGCACCCTTGAGGACGACAGTGAAAAACTAGAAGAAACGGGATCTCAAGACGAAAACAGTGTCCCTGCTTGTATTTCTCTCCCTTGGGAGTCTGCCTGTTCGGAGCAGCCAGGGGAAGAAGACGTGTCCAGGTCAATTGCCAGTACTGTACCTGTGTGTCAGGAGGAGGAGGACACACAGCCAAAAGGAGATGAATTGAGAAGAGAGAAGATTAGAGGAGTGGGTTTGTGCAAGGAAGACATTGAGAAAATTGAGCAAGTGACAATACAGATTGTTTCCAAGGTCATTTTGGCAGCAACTGAGGAAGTGCTATCAGGTGCTGCAAGTGATGGGTCCACTCGGATCTGCCAGGCTGCTGCCAGTCGAGTTGAGATACCTCTGGAGATGGCAAGTGTTGTTTCCTCTGATCAGATGCTTGCAGAGCAAGCTGCAGTAGCCAGTGAGAATGTTAAGAGTGATGCTGTGGTACCAACATCCCCGCAGGCAGAGGAGCAGGGTCAGAATGTGACACGTTCAAGCTGTTTAACACACGGTTGTTCATCCAGCCCTGAACAGGGAGACACAAAAGACTGTTGGAAGAGGAACCCTGTATGCAGTGAGGGAGTGCTGCCTGCTCCTGCAGGTGATGGGTCCACTCAGCTCTGCCAGGCTGCTGCTAGCCAAGCTGAGACACCTCTGGAGATGGCAAGTGCTGTTTCCACTGATCAGACACTTGCAGAGGAAGCTCCAGTAGCTGATACAAACACTGCTGGAAAGAACGATGCTGCGGTACTGACATCCCCACAGAGAGAGGCACAGGATCAGAGTGTTACATGTTCAAGCTGTTTAACACAAAGCCCCATTGCGGGAGCCACAACAGACTGTCGGATGAAGACCCCTGTGTGCAGTGAGTCCCAAGGAGGTGGTCGGACTCCTGTGGAAAACCACAAAGGTTCTCCAGAAAAGTCACCTTTGGTTAGGGAGGGCTCTGCGTGCAGCACATCCACGTGTGAAGGTGGGGCATGTGTGGAGGGCCCGTTGCAGAACACGAGGCTGGCTGTTGCATCAGGCCAGCATTCAGAGTCACTGAGTGTATCTGCAACCCGAGACACAAGTGCTGGGCAGAGCTCCAGCCCAAGTGAAACTCAGCCTACTCTGAAGCTGCCTGAAGACAATGAAGTGCCATACAGCAATGGGGTACTGCGAGAGGATGGTCCAGACCTGTGTAATGAGTGTAGCAAGGCACCAGGGATAGATGGAGACCGCCCACAAGGTAAGCGATTTGAAAATCGTCTTACACACACACGATGAACAAGCATTTTATGTGCTGTAACCCTCCTGCTTCAGAACATGAGCAGATAAATCTTCATGTTTAATTTCCCCAGTAAATGACTATTTAGCCCTCAGGTGCAGGTGGGTCTGCATTTGCTCTCAGAATTCATATCTCTGTAGGATCCAGTGTTAGCTGGGTGATCTTCAGGGTATAGTGCAAAGGGGTGAACAGGCTGGTCCTTGTTCAGCACAAAGCTTCTTGTCTAAAGCTGAGCGTGTTCTCGAGTAGCCCAGTGAAATGGGCTGTGTCTGGATGTAGGCCAGGCTGCTGAACACCTTGCTGGTTTGAGACCTGCTCATCCCAATGGTTTCTGCTTCAGTTCCAGCAGCCTCTAGCAAGCCCTGGGCTCTTCTCTGTCTGTGAGCTGCTGCTATAGGGGGCCATGAGGCAGGTTTCTGAGGTGCTGCTGGATGAACCAAGGAAGTGCTCTGATGAACTGTGATAAAATCAGTTGGTTGCAGACCAATTACCCTGAAGCCTTTTTACTTGGAAGGGAAGGTGCATGCCAAGAAATCCCAACAGGGAGCAGTGGTCATGGAGTTTCCCCATCTGTCTGTGTTGCTTTTGCCTTCTAGATGCTGGATGAGGTGTGTGTGGCAGAATGCAAAGCTGTCTGAGCAAATGTTAACCTGTGTGACCTTGGGATGGATGTTAAAGTCCTTTATAAGACCCTGTGGTGCCAGCAGCCCTTAATGACAGGGTGCCTTTTGTAATTGCTGCAGAGTAGTTGGAAGGCTGGTTGTTTCAAGGCATGTGGATTGAGTTTGCCAACAATTAAGGATTAAACCCACAGAACATTTTCTTTAGTGAGAGTCACTATAGGAAGATGGTGGTTTTGCCTTGTTGTGAATGCTGGTGTGGCAAAAGGTACAAATGTGTTGTGGAGCCTGGTGGTGATGAGCTGAGACCTCAGCACCCAGACAGCTGATGGGCAGGGAGAGGGGACAGAGCAGGGAAAGGTGCTAATGTGGGATCAGAGATCACACAGCTGACCCTCGCACACAGGCTTTGAGGCTTCCATCTCCCTCCTTGCCTTTGCAGGCGTCTGTGCTGTGTTCCTAGTTAAGATGTGGCAAATGTGAAGCAGGTGTTGGGTTTATTTTTCTCTTTGGTCCTGCACTGGATGGCCTGAATACTTGCAGGCAAGTGAGGATCTTCCTGCTTCTGCTTGCTAATCTGAAGGGAGGATCAGCCCTGTGTCACACTGATTGTATCTAGGATCTGACCAGGAGGAAGATGTTAGGGTTTGTCCCCCTCCCAAGCAGAAATGTTCCTGGTATCAGCTGATGGTTTGGGAAGAAGCTGTAGCTTGGCTCTGGCACATTGCTTCTTCAGGCATAGAACAGATTTGGGCAAGAGGCAATCCCCTACCACCACTAGCAGTGGGCCACCCCTGACACTCAGGTCCCTGTGCACCATCTGCTGGGGCAGGAGTGTAATGTCAGTGCAAAGAGCACATGAAGAGGTTTCATGTCCCTCCTTGCCTGCTAAACTCCCTGTGAAGAGCCCTGCCCAGGCCGTGGGTAGAATGCAGAATTCCTTGGGCAGCAGCAGGCTCTCATGCAGCTTTTGGTAACTTTGGCTTTTAGTGTCTCTGTCTCAGCTGCCGAATAAGAGGTCACTGTGTTTGAAGGATGATGGCTCAGCTTGGGCTGCTTCCTGTGGCATTCCCAGAGCTGTGCAGGCTTTTCTCCAGGAATAAAAGGAAACTTTCAGTGGGCTGCATGTGATGGGAACCCTTTCTGACACACTGGAGAACCCGATACAGGAACACCCTGAGAGAACAGCTCTATGTAACCTCTCTATGAAATGATGTCTTTTCATGGCCTTGTGTCTGGGAGCTGGGCTGGGGGGTTGTCTGAATGCTGACACATGTGCATGTCTTGCAGGATTGGATGAACATGGTGCGGACTTTGTGAACAGTGGCTGTGCCATGAAGAAGGCAGTGACTCAGCAGAACACTAAGATGGGGAGAGAAACCAGCAAGTGCGAGCACGTCATCTGGGAAATAGAGGTCCCAAAGGTAAGCAGCTGCTGGCCTGCTCCTGCATCCTGCCCTGCCCTACACAGCCATCTTCTGGCTCTTCCTGTCCTTTGCTGGCTTGGTGCCATCCCAGGGACATCAACAACAGATGAGGGTTTAAGTGATTAGCTCCCATTAGGACTCAGCAGAAGGAAAGAGCCAGGACAAACTGTAAACATGAGGCACTCAAGGCTGTTGCACTCCTTATTCCTCATGATCTTCCACCCCAGTCTGTTGGTCTGATGCTTTGAAAGCATTCAGAAGGTTTTGAGGGTACACAGTTACTAAGAGCAGGTGATGAAATAAGCTGCAGAGAACAGTGTTTGATCAGTATTTCTCTTGCTGACCGTTGCTTTCTTGTCCCTTTCATAAAGGAATTAGTTGGCCGCTTGATCGGCAAACAAGGAAAATTTATGAGCTTCCTGAGGCAGCAATCTGGTGCCAAAATCTATGTCTCAACACAGCCTTATTTCCGTGACTCCCAGGTCTGTCACATCGAAGGTAAGTGGAAAGTCTCTTAATTCATTGTCTAATACTGAGGGCCTTAATTATATAGGGAAGGAGTTTAAACGAGTTTAGTGCTTTTCAGTCCAGTGCCTTACAAAGCTTTCTGTTTAGTGCTGTTACGGTAGAGATCTGTGCCAGGTCACCTGTGCCTTGGCATGTGAACCCTCTGTTCTAGAGTTGAGAATGTGTTTTAACGTCTTCATCTGCTGTAGTTTAACTAACACCATTTGTAGGATCACTTGAGGCCTACAGGAGGAGCTATGGGATGTGTAGCAGCTCTTGTTGGTCTCATACCAGGTTACATGGCCAATCTGCTAAAACTTAAGTTGTTGCTGTAGTGCAGAAGGCTCCTGGTAGCTACATTGGTTCATGTGCAAGGCTGGGGTTGTCCTCACCAACTCTGTGCTACAGACCTTCTGTGGGGCTTTTGTCTTCCAGGTTTCCCGCATCAAGTAGAAAAAGTACTGAGCCTGATTGGCACGAAGTTCAAGGAGCTGTGTCTCGCCAACATCCACGGTCTACCTCCACCAGCACCACTGGCACTTCATTCCCTCCTTATGACTGCCTGGGTGAGTCCCAGCTTCCAGGCTATGCTGATGTCAGGGTGGAAGGCTGTTGCTGGTCACTGCCATTGTAGGATGCTGTATCCATGTGGCTGGCTCACAGAGGCCCTCAAAGCCAGCTTGATTTTGTGTGGCTGGTTGTTTTCCAGCTGATTTAACTGTTAACAGATCAGGTTTATCTACCTGTTCTTCCACTACTGTTCCCATTGTGCCTGTAGTAACTGTGCACATAACTGTTTCCTTGGATGTGAAGATAGGCTTTATTCTGGAGAAGTGAATTTATGCTGGGAAATTAAAGGCATTTTGGATGTATTCCAAGCACAGTAATGCTTGGAAGCTGCCCAGCACAATGGCTCTCTAGCAGCCAGGGCAAATGACTTTGAAAATGAGGCCTCTGTGACAAATCTTGGACAATCCCTGTGAAGATTACCTTGATGTTTAAAACCTCCATGGGCAGGGAATCCTGGCAAGTTGCACAGTGTTGATAGTGCGGCATGGCTTGACCCATCATTCCTGACTCTGCTCACTGATCTCTTGGGTAAATAAGTCTTGCGACTGCTCTGTGCTGATAGTCTTTTTGGGTACAAGATGGGCCCTAGCCCAAGTCTGATTTCTTGTAGAACAGCATGGAGTTTACAATGGGTAGCTTTCTGCTCCTGATCCAAAGCACAGTGCCATGGCTGTAAGCCTCAGGAGGTGCTGGTGGAACAGGGAGTTGCTGTGAATGAAGCTGGAGTTGCAGTGAACACTAATGGGAGCTTCTTTCCTCCATGTGACAGCTCTTCCTCCCGGATGGAGTCACTGTGGAGGTGGTTGTGGCGCACCAAGTCGATGCAGGGCACATGTTCCTGCAGCAGCACACGCACCCCACTTTCCATGTCCTGCGGAGCCTTGACCAGCAGATGTATGTCTGCTACTCTCAACCTGAAATTCCAACCCTGCCAACTCCAGTAGAAGGCAAGTAACTTGGCTGCTCACAAACTGTTCACTTGAGAAACTTCAAGGGTCGTGTGAAATCCTGCTGCCCTGAGTTAGGCTTGGGAGGTTTCCCAGTGCGTGAGATGTGATAGTTCATTTGTTATTCCATTTATTTAGGCTTTTTTTAATAGATAAAGCACAAGGTGTTGCTCTGTTCTTCCTTACCCCACTCATCCCTGAATACTTCTCCTGCCACTTAGTTGCACATTGAAATTCAGAAGGAGATAAGTCAGTCTTGGGTTATTTCTTATCTACCTGGCACCTGGTATATTTTTGGTATATAGTGTGGAACTACTCCCACATCTTCATAGTGTCACTGTCTGCACATGGTCTGAAGTGGAGGGTGCATCACATGGAAAGGAGTTATTGTCATAACTAATGCCTGAAGTGCTGATTTCTGGAAGTCAACTGAGCTTTCTCCTCTGTGCCGTTATGTTCTGCAGTCGGTATTATCTGCGCAGCTCCAGGCCTGGATGGAGCATGGCTACGGGCTCAAGTTATCAGCTACTTTGAAGAGACCAGTGAAGTGGAACTCAGATACGTGGACTATGGAGGATATGACAAAGTGAAGGTCGACACACTCAGACAAATCAGGTCTCTAGCTCCTCTTCCATGGCCTGAGGCCATATCTGGCTGGAATCTTCATCAGAGGCATCTGTATTGTTTGAAGTACTTCTAGGGGTTTTTTTTCCACAGCTGAAGTGGGAATTGGTAGAAAGGTTTGTCTCAGCAGCAGGGGTGGATTCCCTGGCAGCGCAGCAAGCTTCTTGAAAGGCTTTATTGAAGGGGAGAGAAGAGCAAATTGTGACTTCTGTCACTTAAGCATGGAAGCTGAGCAAAAGGATGCCTCTGGGAGGCCCCAGGGTGTAGTCAGTTGCTGAGCTAGGAATAAGATTGGGATTCTCTATGCTCCAGCCCCACTGGCTGCGAGAGCTGTATTCGATGAGGGTTTTCTTACACAAACCCATTAAATACTTGATTGTGCCCAGAGGTGGGAGGAAAGCAATCCAGCTTCCATAGTGGAGGTGGTTTTTGCTTCGAGCCAAATCCATCCTGGCATGCTCATCAGACAATGGATTGCTGCTGCTTAGGTTGCTGGGAGGTTGTTTGTGACTGTCATCAATTTTAAACTAAATCCCTGTTAGAGCAATTGATTAATCAATGTCACCTTAAAGAATACAGGAGTGACTTAAAGCCATGTTCTTATTCTGATAGATTCTCTTCTCTTTAAGGTCTGACTTTTTATCGCTGCCTTTCCAAGGAGCAGAAGTTTTACTGGACAATGTGGTGCCACTTCCAGGTAATGGAGCTCCTGACACGTACTACTGGCGGCCCTCCTGCAGTGTCAGTGGGTGCCAGTGATGTGCAAGCAATGATTATGCCTGAGCCTTCCCTCTCCTATTGCAAGCACAGCCTCTGGTGTGACTAGAGCAAGGACTGGAAAAAATGAGTTTTATTCTTCTAAATGTGCTAGCATGGCAGGACCTGTCAGACTCCAGGGGAAAGATGATAAATGTCCAGGCTTTTTCCTGCTTGGAGGAGAGAGTGAATTACTCTCCTAAACAGCAAGTTGGCAGGGCTGGCAGTGTATTAAGTGAAGTAGCTGTAACTACTCTGCCACCTTCTGTCATAAAGTAGCTGTAAATGCGAACTTAGTTTTAATGTGTTAAACCAATATCTGACACTTTGCTACTAAAGTGACTGACGTGTATGGTTCTGTGTTCAAAATGCTACCATTCAAGCCCTGGCAGAATGTAGTGGTGGTAGACATGTCTGATGTCTTGGGGCCTAAAAAGCTGCCTTGTATGGAAGGGGCTTCTGTAGGAGCTGGGGGTCAGGCGAGTCAGTAGAGTCCTCAGGGTCAGTGAAGTCCTGAGGCCCTTGAGCTTAGTTTATTAAGGATCAAAATACTAACACAGCTCAAAGGTACTGCAGATGGGCACTTTTCTATCTTTAAAGCCTCCTAATTCATCAGCCACTTAAATTCACATTAACTTAGCTAGTGGCTTTAGAAAGCACTTCATTCTTCCCTTCAGCAACACAGCAGGCATAATGCTTGTGTAATCTCCAGCTTAATAGGCTGGTTTCAGCAAACACGTACAGCAGCAGTGGGTGAGGATTCGCTGGCCTAATGGATGTAGGAGGTCAGGCAAGATGAGCTTAATAGTCCCTTCCGGCCTTTAAAGCCTGTGGCTCTCATTTGTTTTCTCCTGCTCTTCCCCAAGATGAGGATCACTTCTCCCCTGAAGCTGATGCGGCTGTTGATGAGATGACCAGAGGTGCAGTCCTTGTGGCGCAGGTACGTGGAGCTGTTGGGAAAGGTCTTGTTGCTGATGGTGCTGCTGCTGTGGCTCTGTGCACCCCTCATCCTGTGTGTGTAAAAACAGACAACAAAGCCAGAGCCTGGAAATCTGGCTGCTGGGCAGAGTCTTGCTGAGAAGTTGTGGTGCTGAGAACTTCCTTGTGTTGCATCAGTTACTGCTCAGGGCTGTGTGGCTGGGAAGGGATGAGTATTCCCTCTTGTGAATGATGTGGGCAGAAAGCCAGGGTATGGATTTGAGTGATGAAAGTGAACTTGTACACAGGGTGTTCTAGCTGCTGCCTGGTGGCAGGAGCTGCATTTCCTCCAGCCTACACATAGGAAGGGGTATCTGATAGGGAGTGAATGCTGCTGGCGTTGCATCCTCCATGGCTCACACCAGAACTGCTGTCCACTCTGGTTTTTCTGTGTTTCCAGGTTACAAATTATGACAGTGCAACGGGACTGCCACTGATACAGCTGTGGAACTTGATGGGCGATGAGGTGCGTGTGTTGACATACCTGTTTTGTTAGAGTTGATGCTAACACAGACTTTCTATTGTTGAATAGGAGCTTGCTGATTGGGTTTTTTTTCTATGGTTTGTTCACCTTTCTACTTTTTGTTTTCTTTCTTTTCACCTCCCTTTAGGTGGTGTCCATAAACAGAACTCTGGTGGAAAGAGGGCTTGCTCGGTGGCTTGACTACTAGCAATGTCCTGTCATTTCCCTAGAAACACATACCTCATCTCGGTGAAAGGCGGGGTGTTAAAAGCCATAATGACAGATACTGTAGCTTTAAAGCAAAAAATCATCCCTGGCCTCTACTCAAAAGCTGAATGGGAAAAACCTTAAAACCTTACAGCTCATTCGAAGGTAGCAAATGCCCCTTAAGCTGTGGTCGTTCCAGATGTATAATACCCATGAACTTAGTGTCTGCTTTTCCTTCAAAGTTACATTGGTTGTCCTTTTTTAACAGGCTCTGCCTATGAAATTAATGAATGTGATTAAGGAATTTAATGTTCAGTTATGGATTTCTCTATATTGTGCCACTAACCTGCATAAACAATATTCATCTTGTGTCTTCCTTATGCCAGGAGGTAGATGAATTGCATTCGTTGCACTTACTGTGGCACATGTCTCACTGCAATCATGGTTTTTAGGCTTGATACGCTTAAGGAAGAAAGCTGCTCCGTGCAGATGCTTGAAGGCAGGATGTGTTACCACTACAATTTTTGCTCTGAAATGATGTGTATTTAAAGAAAAGAACTGATTGCCAAGCCCAATTGTAGTTTATATTTTTCTAGCTGTGCAAGTCTGTAAATATATATAAAAAAACCCCAACACTGTAATATTTTGTACAAGAAAAACACTGGAAACAAAGGGAACTTTACAGAAACTTTTTCACACCAAAATGTCCTCTGTAGGTAGAACTGGTTTGGAGTGCATTAGGGTAGCCAACATTGGAGCATCTGAATGTTGGGAGTGTTTCAGCTCTGCTGTATACAGGATTAGGATTCCCTTAGGTTGCTGTCTGGTTGGAATTGTCATCACTGCGTTCTTTACTGTGTTGCTGTACAGTTCTGTTTAAAAAGAAAGTAATAACTTGGCATTAAAGCTGCAGTGATGTTCTCCTCTCTTTCCTTTTATTTTTCTTTTTTCTCCTTTTTAGATTTCTATGACATATTTAAAATTCTACTCAAATAATTTAAGCGGACTTAATACTCTTTAAACCCTTGGCCTCTAATGTATATCATGTTAGGTATGTATTGAGCTGGGATTTATGGCTGGCAAAGAAGATACTTGCCAGGAAGAGGCTGATGTAGTCAGTCCTCAGAAGCTTTTTCAGATGGATTCAAGTATGTCTTTGCATCCTATGAGCTAACATGTCAGTGTTTGGATAGTTCCCTACAAAAGCATTTGGTCCAGCCCTTCCGATATGGTATGGTTATATCTCTTTCTTTTGAGTTCTCTCCTATTCAGTGCTTATGATTTAACGTTCATGTTTGCAGTAACATCCAGTGAAAACTCAATTTGGTAACTAAGTGAAATCTATAAAACATATTATATTGGAATGTTTCTTTCCATTTCAATTAAAGCTCAAATTTTAAGCTGTCTTAATCAAACTGTGATGACTAAGAGCCTTCATTTCCTGACCCCTTGCGATGTAGGGTTGGGAAGGGAGCTTAATGGTGTAAGCAGGTGAGATCAGACCCAGATTCTGGCTTTGCAAGAGATGCAGAAAGGTCAAGCTTCAAATCTCCAGGGCTTCATTTTACTTCCAGCTGAAAATCAGGTTTATTTTTATGATGAATTACTTATTAGAAAGCCTTAGTCCGAGCACTGGTACTGAAGGCTGTTGGAACTGTCACATATTTGTGGAATTAACTTACTCTGGATTCAGGGCATCTCTTTTGTCACGCTTGTGAGTTGAAAAGAGAAACTTTGGAGTCTGTTTCTGTTGTGCAGGCTATAAAATCCCTTCTTTAAAATGATGACAGGTTTCTTGTTGAAGCCAAGTAGTGCAATGATGTCAACTGTTTGTCCTTGCTCTCAATACTCAAGGTATTTGAGCACCTTGCTACTGAAAAAGTCTGTTCTTGCAGTAAGCTGTATTCACACTCCCAGTGTGGAAAAGCAAGGGCATGGGCTGAACTGACCACCCTGGGGCTGCATGGAGCCAAGTGTGTTAAACATGAGTTACTGCAACAAGACAAAAAGAATTAAAGAGAAACAATCACACAATCCTTTTGATGCTGTGAGCTTGAAACTGCCAGTGCTGGCACTGCTTTTGCACTATGGAGCCATGGTGCGTCCTCCCACTGTTGGCATGTCTGGTGGTGGGAGCGCTCCATGTTCTCACAAGTAAAGGAGCAGTTTTCTAAGCAGGGTATTAGCAGGAAACACACAGAACAGGCAAGTCTGGAAATCCTTGCAAGACCTGCGACCACCCAAGTTCAGCTGCACCAAAAGCCGGAGGCTCACAAGTTGAGGATGAAACCAGACAAGCTTATATCTGATGCGTGTCCGCTCCTGAGAAGCTCTGGGTGTTCTCTGCAGGCCAAGGAAACTCTGTTATGTTTTGCTAAAAGAATAAAAAAACAAAGTTGAAAAAGTGCTTCCTGTTTGTTTTCTGAATTGCCTGGAGCATCCCTGGCTAATCCATCATCCTGAGACCACGGAAAAGTGAGTAATGGCCTCTGCTTTGGCTTGTCTGTGCCGCTTGCGAGTTCATAGACTTCTCTGTCACCTGTCTCTGTTCCAGGCTGAAGCATCTGAGGTGTTTAGCAGCTTGGGTTGGAGCTGGTGGATACCATACCTCCTCCCTGACACCCAGCCTGGACTTTCCTAGCCCTATAATGCTTTTCCTGAGGTGAATGCATGCCAGAAGCTTTCCTCCTTTTGCTGAATTAAGAACGTAGAAAAGCTGCTGCAGATTCTGAGGTGAGTATTTGGGTGTCTAAAGCCAGGGCTGTCTGTTTATGAAAGTGTTCTCCATCCTTGTGGAGAGCAGGATGTGACAGGAGTTGTGCTGTAGCTGTGACTGTAGCAAGGTTTCAGCTCTTCCCCTGGGAGAGGGGAGATGGGATCAAAGGGGCTCACTGGTTTGTGTGGTTCATGTCCCACCTTCAGAGCTCTGTGTGTTGCTCCTTCCCCAGGAGGCCACTAGAGTTTGGTGGTCTTGTTTTAAGCATGAGAACAGGGACCCTCAGCTCCTGAGCCGAGCTGGGCGAGCAAAGCGTGGCGCTCGTTGCCTGTCCCATGTTGGAGCATTGGGAACGGTGGGAAAGCAGCAGATGGCACTCGAGCCTCAGCCGAGCATTGCCGCCAGCCGCCGCTCTGCGTGGTTTCCGCAATGGAAGCGCAGCTATTCCGGCTCTCAGTCCTTGAAGGAACACGTGTAATCTTGAGCCATAAGATGTGGCTATAGGACCTTGATTTACATGCTTTGGATGTTCCTCTCTGCTCGCAGGTCCAGATTGTATCTCTGCTTGTGCTGATTTGTCCTTACACAGTGTCTGGACTTGAGATGATAACGAAAAAGTGTTAGTTTTCCCTTGCAGAGACTGACCCCTAATTTGCTTGGATTTTCCTCCGGTGGCTGTGCCTTTCCGCACACAGCTACCCCAGAGCACACAACCAAGATTACTTCTTCAATCAGATAATTTCTTTCCCACCGCCAACCAAACTGAAGTGAGCAAATTGTGCTCGCGCTGAGAAATGGACTTGTAGATGTGGATACTGAAAAGCACAGCTCGGTGTGCTCTGTGCAAAGAGGCAACAGCCAGACAAGTACCAGTGAGTCAGAAAAGGAAACTCCTGTTGAGATGCTGCAAAGATAGTGCGTGAAGGTGTTCTTATTTTGTTTAATTACAATAAATTCAAACCTTATTTTCATATTTCTAGGCCCATTTGGGTTTGAGACAGATCACAAACTGAAAGCATGACATTTCTCTGACACAGGCAAACCCAGTGCTTTTAGGAGCCTTTAGGTAGGTGGAGGATGCTGTACATCACTACTGTCATCTCACTTTGTTTATTAAGACCCACCAGAAGTGATTCAAACCTGCTCTCACTGCTCAATGGCAGTGAGCACTGTGTACATCTGCTTGGATGTGAGCTTGTGTTAACAGGCGCAGAGTGTGGCAAACTGGAGGATAAATCATCTTGCAAAGAAGCCTGGCTCTTGCACAGATCTGAGTCAGACTGGGGACCTGTGGTGGTGTCCATGCAGACACATGAGTTTGAGGGCTCTTTTTTAGCTCCTGTACTGCACTGTGCTGCTCTGCTCCCCGTGTGTTTGTGATTATCCTCCCTTAGTTGCCTTTGCTTCATGTAAACTGGACTGTTGTCTTCCCAGTGATGCGTCTGAAGCCTCTGGGATGGGGGTTTATGGTCTGTGCCTGCTGCTTATTCAGGTTTTGCCCTTCAGCAAGACAGCCAGGATGGGTTTGCCCAGGAACACTGAGGAACTTACCCTGTTCCCTGCTGAGCAGCCCAGCCTCAGGCTGTACGTGCCTGGACCCCCAGTTATGGAAAATGGGGAGAAAAAGCTACTTCTGAGGCTGTAGCTCTATCGTGTGTGAGATCCATATAAATACATGGACTTCTGATAGCAGCTTGACCTCTCTGGCACTGTTCTTGCTCTGCAGTGAAGAGGTGCACTCTTTCTTCCACTTGCCTGACTCTTGTGTAATAGAAGGGCTAAATGCTTATTACCTTTCTGTAGCCTTTTCCTGTTGCCAATCAAATGTGTCTGGTTTGGGGGTTTGTTTTGTTTCTTTGTTGCTGTGACTATGCAGGATGCTCTATCTCACTGTAATTATGGTTCCATCATTGTCTTGGCATGGAAACATCTGCTGTCTCCCTGCGACCTCCACTTCTGTTTCTGTAGAGAATTTCATGGATCATGATGACCTTCTATTTTCCATAACATCTCATGCATCTTGGCTGTTTGTCTTGTGATACCCTGCCTCTCCATCTACTTTTTTCCTATCAGCATTCAGGTTTTCAGCTCATCTGGTTATCAAATCAATCTCTCACTCACTGTCTCCTCTGCATCGCATCCACTGTAAGCACAGCACCTTTGCACCTGACTACCTGGGCTGTTTTCTCCTCTGAGCTCAATTCATCTTCCAGCCCATGTCTGACATCTTTGTTCTTCTCATTTAACGTGTTAAAGTTAATTTTCTCAGCCTTTTTCATTTGGATGATGTTGGACCCTCCGGCTGTGTGGGTTTGAGGCCGCTGCTCCTCCCAGCAGTGATGTGCCACAGGATGGATGGAGGATGTTGCCATTCAAGGTGAAGTCGCTGCTGGCTGCTTGTGACAAACTGCAGTGAAGTTGGAGCATGGTGAGGATTGGAGCTGAGGGGCTGGAGAAATACAGGTTCAAGTACTGGGTTTGTGTGACCTTGTTTAAAGATCACAGGGTCCGTGAGTGTGATGAACGGAGACACTTCAGTTTTTATTTCATTCTGGCACCTTTTATCACCAGGACTTTACTGGTGTGCCTGTTCTCTTAAAAATATTCATAAAAAAGTCAGTCCTGTACCTGCTGCAGAAGGGCCAATAAAACTCTTGAGAATGACAGGGTCTTAAATCATAGAATCAGTTAGGTTGAAAAGACCTTTAGGGTAAGGGAGTCCAACATTGCCATACCCCAAAACCTTTGACCAGATCAACTTGAGGGAGTGAAATTCTTCAAGTCCTGTTACCTCTTCCAGCACTCCTTGCTTTGTGCCCAATCTGTAAAATGCACATCCCAGTTCTCCACCTCCTGGTCCTGTGTCTCTCCTGTCTCCTGGCAGCAGGAATCCCCCATCCCACAGCTCCTCCGTACAGCTCTATTAGTGTGGCCACCAGCCTGGCCCAGGGAGCTGGGTGATGCTGGAGCAAAACTAATCCTGAGAATATTAAAAGCACGTGTTGGGGGTTTTATTCACCCTCAATCCATGGTCTTTATAAACTGAGCCAGGAATGGCCTACTCTTGAAAAGCTTTGGCCCCTGAAAGGTGTGACTGAGAAATGGCTCTTTATATGCTGGCAGAGAAGAGGGGTAGAGTAGAGAGCAGAAGGCAGGGTGGAGGTTAATGAATCGTGCAATAACTTCTTAGAAGGGTGGAAATTAAACTGTGCAGACATAGTTTTTCCTCTTTCAGGAGTGTAGCTGTTTATGCAGCGATGATGTGTGTACTTTTTTGTACCATTTTATAATATGCAGTGCTTGTGTGTACTTGTATGTAAGTAAGGCTGTAGAATCATAAGTGAAGGGATCTATTCATCCAAAAGGAGTTACGTGGCTGTCAGTGCCTATGTGTTTGGTCAGGATTTGGCACACTGTGTCCTTGCCCAGGCAGAGCTGCCAGAGCATGGCAGGATGGCTGCATTCACACGGACCCAGCTGGAGTTCCTGCAAGCAGATGAAGCTGCACAAGCCTCTGCATGGAGGGATGCTGCGGTGTGAGGGATGCTGCGATGCGGGTGCTCCTCTACTCCTTAGGAGGCTGCTTGGGAGGGTAACACCAGGCAGGTTGTAACATGGGACATGGGCTGCCTCTCTGGCAAAGGCAAGTACCTTCAGAACACGCTGGCGCTGGTTTCTGCCCTTACCACACCGTGCCTGTGCTGCCTGTCTCTTGGGCAAAGCTTAGCCACTGAGCCTCAGTTAAACGGTGCGATGAAGCTTGTGCTTTTGTCTCTGTAAAGGGAAAAATGCTGTAGCTCCAAACCAGGGTTCAAGTGCTGAGCCAAGTGTTGATCTGGAATGGGCTGAACTAGAGCAAACCAGACAGAAATCAAATAGGGAATAAACATTATAGGAAGTAATCTCCATCACTTCATGCTCCAGTGGCTTTGAAATAATTGGCTATTTCCTGGGCACATCCAGATGAGCTGATCAGTGTTCTCCCTGTTCCCTTTTCTGTACTTGTGCTCTTTTGGAGACCTGATTGTCCACTTCTGCCTTCCCCTTCACCTCTTGGCTCCCCCTCCCCTAAATTTCTACTGGAGTTTGTATTTCCCCCCCAACAATGTCTCTGAAGAGCCACAAATGTGTAATATGTGTCCCAATGCTTGTATTTCAAATAGCGTGAAGCAAAGCACATCAGCACAGGCAATTTCCCATTCACCACATTATTGCTATTTAAAGCACAGAGGTATAAAGATGATTGGCAATCCAGCTCTCCCAGCACTGCTGGCTGCTGCTGCCTGCCAGATTGGGAGGGTTTAATGTTGGCTGCTCCATGCAGTCATTCCCTCACCTTTGACTTGCAGATTTCCTGGTGTTGGAATAGTGAAATCATTTTTGGTGGCAACAGGCACATTGCTTGCTGCTGAGAAGAAGGAATTATTAAGTATGTACATGTGTGTATATGCACAGCACCTCCATCCTTACAGGGGCTGGTCCGTTCTTCCAGCTGAGCAGTCTTTTGCAGTTCCCAACTTTGCAGATGTGTTTTACCTGAGGTTTTGGAGGGGAGAGGGGCTGGATGGGAGGTGAGAGATGGTTTTGTGTCTATTATTGTTATGGAAGAGGGAGGTGATCTGTGAGGGCTTGTGGTTTTCCTTCTCTCAGGGCTCTAATAGGGCTCTCTGGCTGAGCTGAGGGGTGGTTGTGGTGTCAATGCTGTTTACAGAGATGTGTTGCTCTGGGTTAATGTGCAGTGTGATTGAAGATTAGACCTTTATGAATTCCTGTTTAAGATGACCTTGCCCTGGTTATGTTTAAGTATGAAGTGACAAACAATAGCTATTCTTACATGAAAATAAGACGTTGCCTTTACTTGAAATAGTGGCCTTGGAGGTGTTTTATATAGATGCCATATAAAATCTCATGGATACAGCGTAGGTGGGTAGTTTTTTTCCTGATGTTGCTTTTTGAGGTCTATACTCCGTGCCCTGCTGTGGGGTGTCCTGTAGCCCCATTCCTGCCTGTGGCTCCCAGACCACCTCCCTGTCCTTCTCTGCACTGCACCACGCTGGCTGGAGCTGTTGTGCTGTGTTATCAGTGCTGGGGGACACAAGTGGCTCCCATCCATGTGCCTTCATCCTGAGGTGCCTTTTCAGGGCTGGGTGTTGTCTCCATGCTGGTTGAAGCAGTGTTGTTGTTGTGAGCAGAGCTGTTGCGGGGTGCTCTGTGCTCACTGTGAGGGCTGTGCTGGGGCTGTGGGAGAGCTGAGTGCTCCAACAGGCTCCTGGGCTGGGAAAGGGGAGAGCTTTTGGGTGATCTCGGAGGAATGTTGGTATCCTGCAGAGGCACGGACCATGCAAAGCCCTGGCAAAAGCTGCCTTTGGAGCCAGGGAGCTGGTGGCGGCACTTTGTCACCATATTTACACTTGTACTGGCCCAATGTGAAGCATTTGGCTCTCCTCCACTTGCGGAAGGGATTAGTTACTTCATAACATCCAGACAAGATAATCTCTCCAGTTTTGCCTGGAAGAAGTCCCTGACAAAGAGCAGCAAAGCTACAATAACGCCAGATGAAACAATAATTGAGTTTGCCTTCTTATTACTTTCTTGGCTAAGTTTGTGTTGGGTTTAATTTCATTTTTGTTGTTGTTGCTGTTGATACGGAACAGCTCAATACTGCCCCTGCATTGATTCATTCGTTACATCTGTGGTAAACTGCAGCCACACAGGGAGCTGAGCAGGAAGAGGAGGGAGGAGGAACTCCAGAAAGTTTGGAATGCTTCCATGCGTTTTGAAAAGAGAAAGGAATGGGAGTTGTTCTCCAGACACCTGAAAATGGTCCCAGTGGTCCCTGCTGGGCGCCCAGGAGGTGAATAAACCCGATGATCAAAGTAAATATTCCAAGTTTCCCGAAGTTCCTGAAAACAATGACTGAAAAAGTACTGTCTGTCCTGAACTTGCTCTTGCTGGTGGATGCTGGGGTGGTGAGAGGCTAAGGCTATGTGACGAGTAATGCATCACTGGAGCAGTGCTGCTCTGATGATGCATTGCACTAATACATCATGGGAGCAACAGAGCCCTAATGATGTATTACACCAAAGTGGCCTCACTCGGGAAGAGCGAGCCCAGGAGGCTGTGTCCACCCTAGCTGAGCACTGCACAAATCCTCCAAGTGTTTTCTTTCCTTTGAAAGAGTACCCTGATGAGAAGCAGCGTGAAGGGCACAGCTGAGGATGCTGGGGGGCCTCCAGGCGTGGTGCCCAGCTCGTGGAGATCTTGATGTGGAAAGGTGAAGCTGAAACACTCCGAAGTGCCAGCTAAGCAAATGTCACCTTCTGGAGTGCCACTGCACCTTTAGCCCAGCCTCCTCAAGCATCTTTGCACCAGCTCTGCTGGAATCATCAGCAGCTCAAGTGCAGTGCCTGGTCCTGACACATACAGCAAGCAGCATCCATACAGGAGATTTTTTGCCAGTACCAAGTTACCCCACCACTATTTTAAGGATAATATAGGAGGCTGCCGTCAATCTTGGCCTCTGAGCAAGACCTGTCATCCTGATTTCCTTTCTCTGCTCACTAAGTAATAGCCTCGTATATTTTTAAAGGGGTTGTCCTTTGGATTCCTTTTATTTGTCGTCTGGTATCAAAGCTCTAAAGGTCATGTCCAGTCCTTCCCTTGCAGCTTCAAAGACCATACATTTATTTTAAACAAAGAGCAAAAACCCAGCTATTTCAGAAAACCACTCCACACCCAGGGACTTGGGAAAGCTCCAGACATCACCACCAAAGCTCAGTGATCCCAGCTCAGCTTAACAGCAGCTTCATTTTGCTTCGCTAGAACTGGTTCACAAGCGTGCTTACACTTAGAAATCGCATCTCTGTAGCTGTGCCTGTTCAAAACCAAGTTACCAAAACCAAGTGTCAAATCCTCAGTTCTTATTTGAGTTAAATGTGGTGTCTATGGCAGTTTGATTGGGTCCAGGATGACACACAACACTTCATCTGGCATTAAGTTAAAGGGGAGAGAGACAATGCCCCATCCAGCTGAGAGCCTTCGGTATGGAATTAACCCATCCAAGTAGTTGGAATAAGTATGAAGTGGCAGAGTGACTTTATACAGGGTGCTGTTCCACGTGGGATCATGGTGGTTCTTTATTTAGTGTCAGGAGTCTGAAAACCAGGTTTGCTGTGCTGGCAGCTGGGGCTTCCACAGCCTTTATACATGGTTAAGTGTGGATGTGAGCTGCTGCATGGCGGGTGGATGATACAGGAAAAGAAATGAAGGACCCAAAGATCTGGACCTGGCTCAGGACCATAGGCAGCATTATTACAGATCCTGTTGCCCAGAATCTCTTTCCTGAGGAAGCCTGTTCAGATTATTTGCATAGCTTGATCTTGACATCGATGAAAACTCCAGCTGAACTTCAGCCAAGAAGGGACAGGTATGTCAGCACCCGCTGCTTAATTATGTTTGCATCCAGATTGCTGCAGTAGATCTTTGCTTCCTCGAAAGTGATTTTGCTCTGCTCTTTAATTCCGTAGAACGGTATGAAAGACATGAATCTTCATGAAACTGCATTCCTAATGCAGCAGAGACTCCACAGCACTTGCAGGCTTTGCTTTCCATCACAAGAAGTCCCGGGGGAAGTTCAAGGGAGGATCCTTGCCATCTCAGCTCGGCAATCACAAAAAGGCAAATAAATAAAGCAGGAATTCGGCAAAGCCCTGATTCAGCAAAGGCACGAGCACAAGTTCAGCATTAAACTCTGCTTAAGATGATGTGGAGCAAAAGAGTTAATCTTGTGGATGTCCGAAAGTCAGACCAGGAATCCAAGACCTTGACAGTCAGTGCATCAGCGTTTTAAATCTGTTTTAATGGGGAGAGGATGCTTAAAGATGAGGAATTTCTTGAATATGGGAAAAGAATGCTTCTCGTATGAGGATATTTCTTGGTGTTAACTCAAAGACTAGTTTTGGTCCATGGTGCTCTGGCATGATTTTGGCCAAGGCGCTGATGCCCTGAGGGAGGCAGTGTGTGTGTATGGTCAAGTCCAAAGGAGGCTGCTGTGGGGGCCCAGTGTCTCCTCTTCACTCCCATCCCTTTGCTGGGTTCCGGGCTGGGATGCTGTTGATCCCTGGATAACGTGGTGAAGGGCTGGGCTGGGGTCGTTGTGTCCCAGCAGAACAGGCAAGTACCAGCTTCATCTCTCCTGAGCATTTTGTGCTTATCTGATCTGCGCCTCCGTAATGATGTGGTTAGAATTAAATTAGGGTGTTTTAATGCAGTTACAGCTACATTTACCAGGCACATCTCTTCCTCATGTACGATGCTGGAATTTAAGATATGGCCAGAGGCTGCACAGGAGTTCTTGTCTCCCAGGCTTGTTGCAGCCTTCCCACTTGCCACCCCAGGCCCTGGCCAGAAGGGCAGACTCAGGATTCCAATTCACATTTGCTGCTGGAAGGCCAGGGAATGACATGGAAGGTAAATACTGGGAGGGAGGGGCCAAAGAGCCTTGGTAATGGCCCTGGTCATAGCCAGTGGCTCCTGCCAGCCCACAGCCATACTTGAGGCTGTAACAGGACCAAGTGTTGCTGAGGACAGCCCCTTGCATGGAGAGGTTCACACAGTGGGACTGGAGCCCTTTTGTCCTGGCTTTTCAGCTGCAGGAAAATACCCTCAAAGGTGATGCACAAGAGGCTGATCTTTAGCCAGCGTCCTTGTTAGTGTCACTCTGACAGCTTTATATCCATTGAGGATCTGTGCTGAGATATTCCTTGTTGTGTAGTGTTTCCAGATCTCATAACAGGCTCCCCAACATGGTCCCTGTTAGGGGTGAGCTCACCTGATGTGTGGGCATCCCCAGCACCCACAGTGAGCCTGGCTCCTCAGCCTTTCGGGGTGTTTTCATCAGTGTTGATCTGCTTGATGGCAATTCATAGCGATGATGCCCTCTAGGGAGTGACTTGTTTTTCCTACCCCTGATTCAGCTTCAGACTCGTGCATCTTAAGTGCATATGCATATCTAAATGTATGTATTTATACAGATCCTGCCAGAGCGTGTTTTGCACTAATTCTCCTTGGATGCTCTTGCTTTCTCCTGCAGTCAATTTGTTTGAATGACATGGAACTGATAATGAATGTGGTTTCGGTGCCGAGCGATCGGGCTGGCTCCTCTCATTCCACCTCTCTTCGTTTTGAGCAGGAACGTGAGGACTTGCTGTGTCTGTTTGAGATTCCATCATGGAAGGAATAATTGAGATTGAGATTCTTAGTCACTCAATGCAGAAGGTCAGGGAATTAATGCTGTGTTACATCCAGACCATTCATTTACTGTGCCTCCTTTTTTTTCCTCCCTTAACTGTCTGTGGAGAAAACAAATGTGCCACGGAGAAGGTAACATATCTTCAATGCTGTGCGCATCCCCAGCCTCTGATAATGGACGCTGTTTATCTTTATTTTGGGGGTGTTCCAGGGTACTTTTATCATCATAATTGATTCGTGGCGGCAGGGGAAAAAACATCCAGGAGTAAGAGGAAGAAATGATTCCAGTGAATCCATTGACTCAGTTGTAGCATTGATCTCCTTCTGGAAATTATTTATAGGAGAAGATTCATAGTTACTAATATTGGTTTGGACTCGGGGAACAGTTTATCAGAGGGTCTTAAAGGCCTTTGGTAACCATTAATCAGGTAGAGAAATCAGGTAGGCAGCCTTGTTTTGGGAGAGGGAAGGAAATGGCATTCCTGGCATAAATCTAGCTACAGGTATTTGTGGTCCATAAAGTGTCTCCTTAACACAGGAGAGCTGCACAGGGGCAAACCCAAACCTCTTCTTCCCCTGCCTCGCCTCGCCATTTTGTTTTTAACTTACTTCATCTGTATCCTGCAATTCCACAGGAGGAATGGCACATCTGAAAGGACAGGGTTTGTTTAAAGGGGTCTGATTGGGGTTTTTTGGTGTATATATATAGAGAATTGCCTGGAAGTGGTAAACAGAATTAAACACTAGTTCTGAAAACCAAAATTCTCAGGGCTGTCTGTTGGTTTCAAAGCTGATGAAAACAAAGCAGGCTTTGAAATCTCTCCTCACAGAGCTTCCCCCCTCTCCCTTATCTCAAAGATGGGCCTGATAATATTTGTGTTTTATTCTTTTGAAACAGTTGGAAAATGCTGGTTTCCCAGTTCAGATGAAAATCTCCATGTTTTTAATAAGGTCAGTGTGACATCTTCATTAGCAAGATGCAGAAATAACTTGATGCAGATCTGGAGCTTGCGCTGGGAAAAACTACAGTGTCTACCCAAAAGGTCTAGAGCCACATTTGCCCTAGGTGTGAACTGGGATTGCTTCCCAAAAATTATGGGTTCTGGGATAACCTCTTTCAGTTTAGGCACTGGCCGGGGTGTTTTTAAGTGACTCCTTTGTGTGCAGCCAAACTCCAGTGGCTTTTGTTTGGTTTTCCCTGGTCTCGGGGAGCTGCAAGTCCCATGGATGGGCAGTGCTCTGATGCTGGGGCTTGGGGTTTTGCTTCATGCGACTCCAGGGTAGTTTTGTCATGAGGATTGATTAGTAATTGAGCAGCTGGTAATGGAGAAGGACTGACAGTGTGTGGGGACGGGCAGAGCTCCCCACTCAGGAATGCAGGTGGGTATTAAAGGGCGGGCAGCCCGAAATAGAAGTATCTGTGTTCTGTGGAAGCTTTGTTTATAACCGTCCCAGGGACACTGCTGGGTGCTGTGCATGTGAAAGCCTGTCCTCTGCTGTGACTGCTTAGGGTATGTGGAAAGCCTTCACCCAGCTCTTTGGAGATGTCATCTGTGTCTGGCCAACCTTCCTGGCCCCCCAGAGAAGTCTGGAACCGCGGTCCCCAAAGACATCACTTCCTTTCTCCGTGCTGTATCTCCTCCAAGGCAGAGCAGATCTCCCAGCGTGTGCCTGTACCTTGCTGCAGACGCTGAGGGTAACACCAAAGGCAGAGATGCACCAACAAGGCCAACTCTTTGCAGTGACATGTTCTGCATTTCACATGATCTTTGATCTCCTGGCAGCTCCCCATGTATTTCCCCTCTGTGATGCTGCCTAAATGATGTTTGCAGGTGAAGCCACATCTGGGTACCAGGAGGCCAGGCCCCAGTGCACTGTCAGTCACCAGGGAGTTCCAAAACTCACCGGCCAATCAGTCTCAAGAACTAAATGATAGATGGAATATAATGTAGGTTGTTATTTCTTCCTTATGAACAAAAATGAGTTGTTCAGTAAAGATTTAGATCCTTTTTATTATGACACTGGATTTATAAAGCATACAAAACATAAATGCAGATTTCTCCAGTGCCAGACAGATGAACTCTCCTCCAGGCAGCCTGAGTTAGATGCAGTCATTCAGCATCGCTGCACGGCAGAGACAGGATGTCCTGACGGCTGCAAGGTGGGTACCAAGGACCTACACCTCCTCAGCTGCCGGCTTCCTTGCCCAGCAGAGGATTCCCCAAAGCCCCATGTTGGTTTAGGAGCCCAAGATGTGTTTATTTCAGGAATCGGGCTCTCAGGACCCATGCATCTTGTATGGCATTTGGAATCATGTGTCACTTGGGCCTTATAAATGCGTATCTTAAACTCTGCATCTCAGCCTCTGATCTGGACTGAGCTGCCATACATCAAAAGGAAATCAATTGTTAATGAGAAGTAGGTGCTATATGATTATGTGGATAGAGTGTTCCTGAATAGCTGTCTATGGAGCTACCCTCTGGAATTTGGGTTGGTTTGTATCAACAGCAGTAACTTTGCTTGTTAGTGGGATAAATGCTCCTATTTTTAATTGTGTAGCTGGGGAGGTGGTTCCCACTGACCAGCAATTATTGATGTCAGCTTCATGGTTCATTAGCTGCTTCTGACAGTCTGCTGGGAGCTCAGGCTTAGCATGAACATGAGAGGTCAGGGAGAGCAGAGCAAGGGGCAAGGCTGCCAATGCTCCCTGGGTTGGAGACGAGGCTGGAACAGCACCTTTGGGGATGGGTGGTACCCAAGGAGCAGGACAGTGCGTCCTGGTTTGTCACTGTGGGCTTCGGGCACTGAAGCCACCTGCAGAGCATCCCTGGTGAAGTGGGTATGGCTTTTGCTTGCTGGGACAGGGAAAGGGGTAGGATCCTTTTGTAGGGCTGTGCTGCCCGTGGAGGGTTTGCTCCTCATAAAGCTGGGGTTTAATTGCTTGTCACGGGTATGTGCTGACCAGGATGCAGTGTCAGGTCACTGGGCTTACTGGTTTTAGTGACATTCCAGAGCATCACATGTGCTCCACAGATGCGGTTGGGCAGTGGTTTGCATTGGGCTGTTATCTAATGCTGTGGCATCTCCCACTTCCCTCAGGCACATTGTGTTCTTGGGAAGGAGAACTGGTTTCTGGGCATGTGGAGGAGAGGGGAGAGCTCTGCAGCTCCTGTCCTGCCTGCGCTGCCCTCGGGTTCCTCACAACCAGGCCTTAGTGGGGTTTCCATCTTTATGTACCTACACCAGTCAAGGTTCGTAAACCTCACCCAGTGCAAAACCAAACACCGAAACTGGAGTCTGGCTGAAAATGAGCTAAATTGGTAAATCCCAGCTGCATGTGCAGGGGAAACAGCAAAAACCACTGCACAGATTGGAACTGCTCACCTGCCTGAACCCGGCTGCGGCGCTGGGAAAGGCGGAAAAGAGGATGTGCCGATAAGTCCTTCAGGAGCCATTTGACCTTTGCTGCTCGCTGATGGGAGGGATGACAGTGCCCACTGTGTTGCAATAGAGAGAAATCCACGTTTTCTTCTCGAGCTGTAAGCAGCTCTACGGGAGTTCCCTTGGTCCATCAGCAAAACCTGCCTCATGCTTCCTGAACCCGGGAAGACAGAGGGACTAAAGGGGTGATGGAAGCCCGGGAACCACACTCCTCACTTACACTTGCCTGGTGATTGTAAGGAGACATAGCCAACATCTACAGGAGGCTCCGAGGATGGAGGGAAAAGGCTCTTCCTTAACATCCCCATCCATTTACTTGCACACTGGTGCTGCTTGCCCCGCGGGGGCAGGGCCTGGTTGGTTCCTGTCCGGGCTGGAGTAGGGATGCGGGGCCACCGGGATGCGGTAACACAGGCCGTGGGGGTACCGGGATGCAGGAGCCCTAGACACAGGGATGCGGTGACACTGGGGCTCTTCGGAGGACAGAGCGGGTTCCGATGGCCGCCCGGGCTTGGTGACGGGATAAACGCTACCCA
>JANHGB010048831.1:5444-16962 GCA_026283785.1 Coracopsis vasa
GAGTTGGATGGAGTGAACCATGCTCTTGTGAGACTCCACATCACAGTTGGTCTTAAATCCATTCATATTTATGACTGTAATGAACACCTTGACAATGGGAACCAGGAAAGAGGTTCCACAGATCAGGTTTTCTGAAACATTATCCTTATGGCATAGGATAAAGATGAACTGAAAGAGACCTACAAGCAGAGATGCAAGATGCAGGAAATCAGACTATAAATCTGAATTATTACTTAGGCAAAACATTGCATGTAATATGAAATGGGAAAATATCAATCACAATAGCTGGGTCAGCCAAAGAAGATGCAGAACAGAGATACGGGCCCCTGGCTAGACTGACAGGGTAGCTCTTGAGCAGGAAAGAGACCATAAAAGGGATCCTCTCCCCACATCAAATGATAGAACCCCACCACCACCTTGAGTTCTGAAATGCTGGAGGAGGACCCGAATCCATCTAGGGTTACCTTAGAGGCTCTACTTCGACAGAGCTGGTAAGAAACTTTTGACCTTGGAAGAGGAAGAAAGTGATTACAAAGCTGAAGAAACAGCAGCCATGCTTGGGGAGAACAGAAGGGAAGAACCTTTCAGAGTGAGTATTTTCATGTCAGATCTTGTCCTGCTGCTGCCTAGCTACAATGAAACAAAATCTAAAAGCAAGTTAGGAAATTGGCCAAAAAGGAAAGCTTCAATTAAGACTCTGTGAATAATTTAATAGTATTGCACAGAACGCAGAACAGGGAAGATGTATAGAGGTTTAATGCACTAAGTTCTTTTATCCAAGTCTACTACAGTATGACATCCACATGTAAAAAATATGGCCTGCCTCCAGCAGTAGAACTCAAGAGTTACCACAAAGCTGCTGAGAACTTTTATGAGTCTGAGTTCCATTTCAGTGCCTCCACTGACAGGTTAGAGCTCAAATTCATATTCACTTTAAAACTGCCAAAGCAGTTAAAGAAATTCTTGCTCCCAAACAATTTGTTACCGTCTGTTTCCTGGAGATCAGTAGTTCCCCTGCCAAAAAATAAGTACATTGGAAAACCAAAAAGTATGAGAGAAGCCCTCCTTAATCCACTTCAGTGGAGAGCTATTTCTGACAGGGGCAGTTCACATACCTTGCTTTGCCCAAAATGCAGGGATGGTCATCAGCAACTTGTGGACAAGAAAGTGGAAGCAGTATTATTTTCAACTGATCCAGACAGATCTGAAAAAGATACTGTGTCCCTAATCTTGTATTTAGATTCAGTCTAGTGCAAGCTACCAGCTGTCTACTTGAATTTAATTAAAAACAAAAGAAATTCCACATGATTAAAAAAAGCTTCAGCTACGCTCCTGTTCTCAAGCATTTTTAGAAGTCAAGAAGGTGGAAGGTTTTAATTAGGATGTCTCAGCAATATGAAAGAATGAATCATTTACATGGAACTGCATTTGAGCTCAGTGAAAAGGTGCTACAACTTAACAATACATATTTGTTATTTCTGATGAGTACACTCATCTTTTACTTCAGTTCCAGTCACTGTGAATAGGCTATAGAGACAGCAGACAACAACGTGAAGAGTCCTATAATGTGTGTAGTCTAGCACCTTGGGTGCTTCACAGCATTTCTGAGGTTGGTTATACTTGAACTGCAACTAACAACTTGGATTTTAATTATAGGCTATAAAAGCAACAACAAAAAGAAGTGTTTATGAGTGATGTAGATTCACCTTAAACTGCTTAATATTAGAAGAGTGCCACCATTCTTTGTCTTTGCCTCCTACCTCTCTGCTCTCTTCCCAACCTCTCATCATTTTTGTGTTTGTTTCTGAAATGCTAACATACAGTACTGGCTCTTCTAGACCACCAGGGCTTACAACACAAACATAAATTAAACCTGTGCTTAATTATGAGTAGTGCAGCAGAAAGCGCATCCTGACATACTTAACAAGACATTTTCCACTATTATTCATTATTATTTCCACTATTTTCCACTATTATTTCCACTATAGAATGCGTTTGATGAATTTCTGAAAACAGAAAAAAAGGCAATTTCTTAGAGGAAGGAGCTGAAAGGGTTGTTTTTTTTTAATAAAAATATGTGGATAACATAAAGTTGCAGGAAACAGAATACTGAAAGCTAATTTTGCAACAGATGGCAGTCATGCCAGCTTCACCCATGTTGACCTACGTATTTTTTCCTTAATTTTTATTAATATTCATCTTTCATTCACTGTGTTTTCCACAATTTTGCCAGCAAGTGGTACTTTTAGGATGAAAGGTCTGAGAAACTCATTCAAGTACATCTTTTTTTACGTAGTAAAATATAGACGCATAAAGGAGGAAAACACCTTTACAAAGCTGATGCCATAAAACTGCAATTTTTGACATAAAATTGTCTTTTCAAAGGCTGCTCAAGATTGAAACTCTATGCACAAAGTTTTCATCAAGTCTTGACCACAATACTTGAAGTTTGCAGACATTAAAGCATTTTCATAACTCAGTTTCTTCTAGAAAAAATACACCTGTGCCATACAGACAGTTAAAACACAATCATTGAACTGAATTTAATTATTTTGTTACATGCACTTAATTGTGAAAAGGTAGAAAAATGCATATAGAAAGCGAAGAGCAGGAGGAGGAATGTGTATTAGACTGCTTTTAAGAGCACGTCATAAAAATGTCAAAAATATTCCAATCTTTTACTTTTTTTTCTCCAAAAATAACACGTTTACACACTTTACATCACATTATGGATAAATCTTGGAATGGCCAATGGCAGTTGGGAGATTTCATTTGGAGAAGTTACACCATCAGCATTTGCAGTTTTCTGTACTCAAAAATAACAAGTCAACTGCCCGTCCTAGTAGCACACAAACAAGGTGTCATTGGGAGCTGGGAATCCCCCAGCTCCTATTCCAGAGCGTGGTTCTCAAGCATGCTAACTCGCCTGACTGCTCATCAGCATCTGGGGAAAAGAGCAAGGTAGCCTGAGCCTATTTGCACTTCATATGCAACAGAGAGACTGCTGCAAAAATATCCTTTTGGAAAGACTTTCAGGCTTTCCAGGAGTAGAAGTGGCAAGCTTCCATGTAACAAATTCTTTATGAATGAAATTTATGAGCAGCATTTCATGGTTAGCAACATAACAATGTCAAGAAAAGTCAGAAACCCTGCACATACACGCTGAGACTCAAAGGATAAATAGTTCCTATTTTGACTGAAGGACCAGCCCCCAGATGTCCCTCATTACAATGATCTTCCAGAGTAGGAAACTCACATTAAATGGGAGAATCATTAAATAATTGTTGTTGAAGGTATTCCCACATTATTTCCAGAGTGATGCACTGAAAGATTGTTCTCCAGTGTGATTTTACAATACCCAGTTAGGCAGATGAACAGTGAAGGTGATCACTGCTTAAAGCCAGTAACCAATACAGTGACAAAACAAGCAGGATCTCCTGTCATACTCCAGTATTGTTTGCAGGACCACAGAGATTCTAGAAATAGATCACTTATCATGCTGAATAAGTATCATACTTTTAAAAGGTGAAAGTCAAGACAGAGAGTGTACAGTACAATACAACACATTTCTTGAGCACCTGGGTGCTGTATTCCACCTCTTCAATTGAATTTGAATTCTCTCTCACCTCTTTGGTCAATTGAATCAAAAAAGTTACTGAATTACTTGGAGAAAAAGATTCTGATCTCTCCTCTTACGTTTCTCTCATTTCAGCACCATAAGGTTTTTGAACAAAGATTTGGAAAGTGGAACAAATAGAAGCCACATGCCAGGCTCTGAACAGTATCCAGTGAAAACTGACCCATCTTTGTGCTTCAAAAAATACTCATCGTAAAGTGCAGTTCATTTAGGCTGACCCAAACTGCATTAAATGCTTTCACACCTCACATTTTGCTTTCCCATAAATAGTAGCATTCCCAACCATGCAAATTCTGACGTATTACCAGTCACCAACCTATTTAAAAATTCAGTCTTATTCCAAAAAAATGGGATGTAAAATTGCCTTTACTCCCTATGGCATCCAGCAACACATTTTGAAAAGTTTGTAATTTGCTCTCCTGGGTTGTCCCTATAGTTCCAGTATACAGTGTTGTGAAATACTGAGAGCTTCCAGTAAATGGAAGCAATGCACTGGTTTTGCTTCCTTGTGTAGAGGGATCTGACTTTGTATTCATTTTGCCTGGGGATTCCACAGGCAGCTCGGAGTTCACATCTCCTGTTGCCAGTTCATGCATTCACAGCTCCATCTCCCTCTTCTTCCTCCCTGCCCCACTCCCTGAGCCTGGAGTACTTTTCCAAAGCTAGGTGAGGACATGGAAAAAGGCATTTGGAAGTTAAACCCAGCAGCTTAACCACCTTATAAAGCAAATTTAAGAGGCTTACACTCACGAACAAATACAGGAATTGTCAACTTGGACATTATGCACTATGCATGAGAAAGTAAATACATGTGACAAACGCATTTCTTCCTATGTGAATGTAATGATTCTCAGCTAACGTATCTAAATTAAGGCACACACTTGTTATTTCTGGACAAAGCAGAGCAACAATTAACATTTTGTACATAATCAACAACTCGCTTTTTTATATTCAAAACCAATTCCAGGGATGCTGCAGGCCTGACTTTTCTTCAGCTGAGCAAGCAGCGAGATATTATTTCAACAAGATCCACTTAATCAGCCTTCATGTCCACATGCACAGAAACAGGATATTCATAGGTAGTATATTAAGCAAATCATGTAAAAGCAAACAGTTCAAATTGGTTTGCCATGATTTATCCAAAACCACTACATAGCCTTCCATTTGATCTTCTCTGCAACACACTGAATCAGGACTTGTCTACCACTGCTAACAGAAACAAACAAACAAACATCAACAACACTGGTTTTCACAACCATTTCAGAGTACTCTGAAATATAAATACAGGCAGAAATATGAATGCTTTTGTGACAGCAATAAAATATTCTTTATGAACAAAGGAAGGAAGGTGACTCTTCCTAAGAAGGTAATCTTCCTAAGGAAGCTAACTCTTCCTTACCCTGCACTTCATAACATGTTACCTGTTCTCAGGCTTGAGCTTAAGGGCAGGAATTTTACTAATACTCAATCCTGGCAGTTGCAGTCTGATGCTGCAAGGCTGAAGGACAATTAAAGGTTGCTGCCTATTAGATTACACCAGCCTCATGACAGAGCATATTTGGAAGCTAAGGCTGAAGCCCCCTAGCTCTGAGTCACTGCAGAGTCTCAACAGGTCAGGACATTTCACTCAGCACCTGTATTATTTGGGCTGTCTGGGCTGGACACTGCATTCTGATCTGTTAGTATGCCACCTGCCTGGGAGACTCAGGTGGACCACAGCCTTCTTCTCCTCTAAATACACCTTCAGCAGCTGTAACCCATTTATCAAGCTAAGAACTTCTGCAGCACCTTCCATGGCAAATCCCACAGCTCTTGCTGGTCATAAAGCTCCTTTATTTCCAACACCTGTGCAAAGTATATGCATATTTATATACATTCTTTCTATATGTACATCTGCAGTGACACTATCACCTGTTTCAAGCATTAATGATCCTTTTTCAATCAAGTCTTAATGTGCATGTTTATTTTTTCTGTGGCAGTGCCTTTGTGTTTTAAATGCATGCATCATATCTAGCATACCGTGGTCAGACTTCTGGGCTATAAGTTAAACAAAATGTGATGCATAGTTACATAACTGCAAAACATGAATTTATCTTCCCACAGGTTATGACTCTAACAGCACAGCTGGTGCATCCCACACACAGCCAGACATCCAGGCAAAAGACAGTGTCAGAGGTTCCTTATCCTTTTCAAGCCACTACACAAAGGGCCTCCAGCTTACACCCAAAGATCTCACTTCAGAATTATTCCTCAAATTTTGTGCAGCTAGTCATGAATTAACCAAGTCTGAAGATGCTAACATGATAAATCCCAAAATACTCAAATCTGCCTAAACAGATGCACACTACCTAATCTGTGGCTTGACTAACATCATAGAATTGTTTGCGCTGGAAGGTACCTTAAAGCTCATCCAGCTCCAACCCCCTGCCACAGTCAGGGACATCTTCCACTAGACCAGGTTGCTCAAAGCCCCGTCCAACCTGGTCCCATCCAACACAATATCTCAGAGGTATTTACATCCTCCTCTATGAGAACTTCAAAGAAAAGAAGAAAACCGTAACACTCGTGTGTTGAGTTGCACTTCAGTCTTAAAAGGAGTTTTTAAAACCTTTAAATTTGCTTTTTCAAACTTACAAAAGAGGCGAGATAACAATGACAGGAATAAAATTAAATACTAAGATTTTAGCCTCAATGTGTTTTGTAGAACCCTGAAATCTATTCACAATTTAAAAATGCCTATCTCTGCTCTGAAAGATACACGTATTATGCAAAGCCCAATATCTGATTTTAAGTGCAGAAATACAAAGTTGTAAAAAATTCTTATCACTCCTTTCTTTCTTCCTCACTTATATTTCTAAAGCCTGTAGTCCTCTACATCTTCTAGCTGTACTGTGCACTGTGCTTCCCACCACCATACAGAGATGATGACTATTGAGGCCTGGTGCCACTTTCCTACCACTACACTGCCTTTTACTAAAGCACAGCTTATTTCAGTGATGCTGTCTTGACATACTGATAATCTGAAAGATACTCAGTACTTACACATGGTGTGTGTTGTTTCTTTTCACAAAAAAAAAAAAAATCTGTGATATTGTTCAAAAATCTTCCATCTGAAATATAACTGCAGGGGAAAAAAAGCTCCAAACTTAAGAATAAAGCCAAAACCAGTGAGAGCTTACAAGCATTACTGGGGGTGGGAAGACAGCAGCCTCAAATGAAAAATGAAGTTTGCCACTGCCAATTGCCTTGAACAGGACATCTTAATTTTGTCAAGTGAGATTTATGATACAGTGTAAAGGCACTTCACTGGAGGAAGGTGTTTAACTCCCCTTTTCATTTTAAGGGCCAACTTCATTTGTCACTGCAGCTGTTACAGTTTCTTACAGTCATTGATTCCTTTACCTTGGTGTTGGGGGATTTTTATTTTTTTTTTGTAGTTTCACTTTTTTATGTAAATGAAATGAGCATTATTTCTCAAGTTGATACATTAGGTCATGGCAATGGTTGCCAGTAGAAATAGTATACATTACCAACAGCGTAGCACCTCTGGGATAACTTAAGAAGGGTAAAAAGCCACTGTGAAGGAGCAACTGCAGCCATAAAGAGGAGTGACAATATGTGAGAGAAAGAACTCTGCAGACACCAAGTCAGTGAAGAAGAAGGGGAGGAAGTGCTCCATGTGCCATAACAGCCCATGCTGCAGACCACAGTGGGGCTTTGGTGGGCACCTGGTGTTCAGCCAGGGTCAATCCACCACAACACCCATCATGGCAGCCCCTGCACCCCTGCTGGTGCACCAGGTCACCAGCATTTCTTCACCAAGGAGTTTGCAAATACAGGGTAGCTTGAAATCTCACAACTTGCAGGGGCAGATCGCTGCAGAGGGAAATGCTGAAGCATGCCCTTAACAGCTGTTATTTAGCTATTACCACCTCTTAACTAGTTTCTTTAGGATACCCTTCATAATTGTATGGCATCAAAAGTTAAAACAAACAAACAAACCAAACAAAAAACCCACAAAACCCCCAAACAAACAAACAAACAACACAAACATACAAAAAAACCCATCCAAAACATACACCATATGCAAAAATTTAAAGATGAAACACAAACGGCAGTTTGGGCAGAGAGAACAAATAGCCTTCTAGATTCAGTGTCTAAGTGAAAGCATGAATCATGTCCTAAGGGATAAATAACTTTGCATTTAGGAGAGTTTCAAAACATTTTTAATTTCTGGGCATGGCATGACTTTGGAAACAGGAGAGTGAACTCCCCCACTCTTCAGTCATCCCCCAGCAGGAAGGCAAAGGGCCCTTAAGCTATACAACTGTTGCTCTTTATAATAGATTTCTAAGGCCAGCCTTGAAGTATGACACATCTGCCTTCTGATGTATCTGAAGAATTATTTTTATTCTTCACCTGGTGGACAAATACGCAACTTACAGAGTTTACGTAAGCAAAGACAGGAAAAAGTTACCCAGTCTTTCTAAAAAGACATAAGGCTGATGGAAACATGTTCAAACATACACTGAAAGCCAGATGGTATCTTAGAGCTACTCTAAAAAGGGGCAAGTTTTCATGTTTCTCTAAACACAAAACTGTTTTACATCAAAGGACTGACTGAGATCATGACCTCCAGATGAGAAGTGTGTGTTTCTGCTCAGGGAGAGTGCAATGAAAACATATTCAGGGGTAAGAATCTGGACTATCTGTATCACTTTCTGGAAGCAAAATGCAGAATCTCACTTTTTAACATCCTCCTTGTAATGCCAGTAAGAAGGCCATTTGTTCCTGTCGCTAAAACACAGGGTGATCAACTCTGGAATGACAAAACACACAGCAATTGCTACTTTTGTGTACATAAAAGCATAAGGAATCAAAAGTTTGAATAATATGACACAAGATTCACAATTTCCTCTTATAAGTTACTTTTGGCTATGTTAATTATCTATTTCAAGCACTTAAGGTCATAGTCTCTCCCAGTGTAGAAAACAGTAACTATGAAAAAGATTTGAATTTTCAAGCACGCGACATGCTGCGCCCCTGCTGCAGGGGCAATCTGTGGCCTTGACGCCACAGGACCAAGGAGTTCACAACCTTTTCACACCACTTCAAGCCCATCAGTCTGACATGTGCTTGGCATTTACAAGTGACAACTTGCCCTAAAAGATGCATTTACAGCAAGTTGCTATGACTGATTTACAGTGCTGTATTAGTGAAACTGTCCCTGTATGTTTGATCCACCTTCCACAGTCTCACAAACATTTGATTTCTACTCACACAAACTCTAAAAATGACTTTATACTGTAATAATACTAAGTCAGCAGTCCAGTTGTTTCAAACATCTCATCTGTCTAATCTGGTATTATTTGTTTAAGACTAAAGTACCTACAACTAATACTAAAAATTACAAATTATGCTCTTTGAGGTAAAGCCATCCTGCTTCTTCAGCCCTCCCTTCTATAGATGCCATCCATGATGCTCAGTGTATAGTTTATTTCAGTCTTAATAACAAAATCAACTTGTTTCAATAGCAACCAGTAAGACAGTAAGTGAACAAACATCCTTTTTCTCCTTTCTCTTCTTTTTTTTTTTTTTACAGGAACATCTACCTATGCTACTACCCATCAAACTAGTCCAAGTATTCATAAATAAATCCACAAGAAACACTTTGGATTTCATCCGAGAGAAGTAGCTTAAACTTGTAGATATGAGCTTGTGCACACAAAAGAGCCAGGGTTGCGCACATTGGTTATTTTCGCATTTACAAATATATGCACACTAAGATTTGACCTCCTCTTCCTTTGAACAAAGTACTAAATGACATTTTAGCACAAAATTTAGCTCTGTACAAAGAGTTTCTCCTATTAGACAGTTAGTTAAGGGTCATCAGACAACACTGAGCTGCCAATATTCACTGCTCTCGCCCCACAACGGCTTACAGAGTAAAATTAAATACCTTTCACATGATTTACTATGCCAGTGGTCCAAGCAAAAATCAATGTAAAAAAATGCTTGCATTGAAGAATTAAGCTTGGAATTTCTGGTTGGCAAAACTGGGAGAAAATACCAACACAGAAATACACAAGCATTCCATGAAGTTTTTTTAAATCAAATTTATGAGGATTGAGGAATAAGGATAACTTCCATCACTGTATTTTCCTGCATGCTAGAGAGCGGTCAAGAACTGCCTAAGGACTCAGTAACATATGAAAACTGCTTCTGTAATAGCCATAGATTCAGTTTTCAACTTTGTAAAAATGAATTCACTTTAAGGTGAATTCACTTGGAACACCAAGTACTGTTTGTTTCCTTTTTCAAAGACACAGAGCTATTCAGTGAAATGATACCACCTGTTAATGTGATACTTAATAAATCTCAAAAAAAGGGTGTTACAAATTATTAACGCACTACAAGATCATATGCCAACAGGATAGTACAACCTCAGTATGAAAACTAAAATATTATTGTTAAGATAAATACTACTTCTCATTGTAGCTTTGTGCTGCAGCTATTAGAGGAGAAATGAAAAATTCCCTTCTTGTAACAGTTCAGACTCTGTTAGTTTTGTATTTGTAATCTACCACCCTTCCTTTCAGCAATTATCAAAGTTGTCCTTCAGTGGAGAACATTCTTGTGCAGGAAAGATTAGCATAAGTAAAGTAAGGTCTTGCTCCTGCCTTTTCCAACAGGTTTCCTGTGTGGCTTCATATGAAGCCATGAACATACCTGTTCCACATGAACCCCCTTTGTAAATAAAATAGCCACATGTTACACATTGAAGCCGGGGTACAGGACATGAACTGTGTTCAGTTCTGCCAAGTACATAAACCATTTTGAATGTCATTGGACAATCATGAAACATTGCTTTGCTGCTTTGCTACATGACTTCCCAACATAATCAGCTATTTCGTAATAGTATTTGATAAACTGTTATCTGCACATGTAAATGGTTCATACAGCAACTGGCACCTCCTGGAGAAAGCCTGATGTAGCACTATGGCAATACCTACTAAAATCAAAGGAAACCTCTTTGCATAACTAAGAAATAGTACTTTTATGAAGTAATTTGTTTTGGATTATATGAGCTGAGTTGCAGTTTGGGTTTATGGTTAGTTTCCATTTATTTGGTTGATTAACATAAACAGACACACACCTGTGAGACTAGAAAGGAGAATTTTTATTCAGAGGGCCACGGGTACAGGGCTGACATTGGGGCCCATGAATGGACACGCCAGCCTGTGCCGAAGGACACCAGACCTTTGCCTGGCAGAGCAAAACTCGTCAGTACTTCCCTTTAACAAGCATGCGATGTGTTTCTGTAACACAGAGAAGAGATTTCAATCCATTGCCTCCTTTCTTCCATGGCCCTGCTCTTCTCCCATCTAGGGAGGTCACTATTTCTTGATGCTTTCCTTCTGGACCACACCCTTCCCTTTAGGTGCCAGCTCAGGACACCGTATGAACTGGCATCAAGCTGTCCCTGCACAGCTTTTCCTATTTCTGCCTTCACTTAGGGAAGTTTTTGCAACAGCATCACTGCTGCAGTTCCCTCCAGCTCGTCTCCCTCTGCCTGGGCTGCAGCTCTGGTGTTTCACACCGGTGTCCTCAGCACACGACCTCCATTGCACTTATCAGTACTGCTGCATTGTGAGGAGTTATTTGCACTAGCCCAGGAGATATGTAGAGAGAGAGAGAGAGAGAGAGAGATGTAGATATAGACGTAGAGATAGAGAGATAGAGACGCTATAGCTACAGTTATAGCTAGAGAAGGGAGTGTTTCTGTTTGTGTATATTGTGTTTGCCTTGTTGTTTCCAAGAGGTGATTACGCTCACTTTCTACCAGAACTGGGCAGAGGCAGCAGCATTTTCTACTGGTGC
>JANHGB010048833.1:0-23501 GCA_026283785.1 Coracopsis vasa
GTCTGAATTCAGAATAACACTTCACATTTTTGAGTCACAATGAACTATGAGTGTGTCTGTCATATTAGCAAGCAGCATCGGGTAAGTTTGCCTTTGTCATGGAGGATTCATATGTGTATTTTTAAACCAAGTCTTAGACCCTCCCACCATATTTGGTTGCCTAACTTTTACTTGAAACATGGTTAATTACTTGTCTTGGTGTGTAAATCGTAAGTACCTTTATGGATTTAAACCTTAATAGTAGCAGGGTTGCAACACCTCTAGTTTGAACTTTTTTTGTCTTTTACACTGTTACTTTTTGAACAGTGTTGGACTTCTTACACTATCTTGGATGGTACAGGTTTAGTTTTTTGTGCATGTGTGGAGAATACTAAAGGGCTTATAAATTTCTGTGTCACCCTTTCACTTTCCTGTGTTTTTCGAGTGGAGAAAATATAAACCAAGTGAAATGGATACTGTAAAAGAAAAAGCAGTGGTGAGCTGGGAAGATCAAGCATTCCTGAATCAGACCTCAATCACTTTTGTTGGATTTTTTCTCTTCAGTTTTGAGAGATTGTACAATGATTGTATCAGTTTTGAATGATTGTACAAATCTAATCAAAATCAATCCTCGATTTAAGAAATGTTCAAATCAAAGGTTTTGTAAAGATTTTTCTGTTTTCTTCTTTTGAAATTTTTAACAGAAAAGTCAACAGTGGCAGCCACATTATGGCTTTCCATTTCTGTCTAAAGATGCTATTTGTGCTTCCAACTTGTTTGGAGAGAACGAAGGAGTAAGAGACCATAAAAGACAGAAGGCATATACAGAGATGTGGGATTTATTTTCCAGTTCTGGAAGAATCTCCTCCCCTTTTACATCAGAGAAGGCATTTGAGAATGAAAGGAGTAATTCAGAGCAGGAGAGCTTTGCATGTCATCGTGACACTGAAAGTAGTTTAATTCACTCTAAAAATATTAATACTTTAAAGAGTAAAAATGTTCCTTATCAGAATGTTTTATCTACTTCTTTACAAAGTCATGACTTAAATAATGTGGCTTATTCACTCTGCAAGGTTGAAAATTTCAATCATTTTGATGATAAAATAATTACTTCTCCGGATTGTGACAGCTCAAGAACTGAATCTGAGTGTTCCCACTTGAAACAGCTGTCTCCTGTAGGATCCTTAATGGGTGCTAATGAGCAGGCTGGCTTTAACAGCACATCATGCCTTCTCTTTTCACAGTCTAATGTGCATTCAGAAATAATAACTTGTAAAGAAAACAGTCCATTTAAGACAGTGCGCCCGACAATTGAAGACCAGTCTAGTAATTCTCAGCTTCCAACACAAGAAGCCTCTGATTTGATGTCTTTTAAGTCAACAGCTTCTTATTTTGATGTGAGACCAGAACACACTTATAGTTTAGGATATCTTTTCAGCAAGCTTTCCTGCCTTTGCAAAGATACCAGTAGTCAGCTGCTCAACACTACAGTGATTTCTAAACCAATTAAGGAGTTGGGAAGTTTGTGTGACAGAAGTGAGAGATGTGCACAAGCAGTATCATTAATAAAAAATCTGCCATTTATAAGAAACTTGCAAGTAAATGTATTCTTCAAGTCAGGTGTGAATCAAGATCTGTCCCCCTCTACTGATGACGCCAAATCTCATACTGAAAATGTTGCTCAGCCTGAATCCCTTGTGCAGGAGGCCATCACAGTGTGTGCAAGAAGGGAAATCTCTGATGCCTGTGCAAGAAAGCCCTCTGAAGGACTTGTATGCTCTTGTAAAAAGGAAGAGCTGGAAAACAGTCTTGTGTTAAGGCAGAAATTCGTGGATTTTCCTGATGTCTTTTTGAAGCTTCAGGTCTGTTCTCTGGAAAAACTGCTGGAATTTTTGACCTGTGCCTTACCTCAAATTTGTATTAGAATGGAGGAGTTGAAAGGTATATATTGGCTTGCTGTTGGCAGTTGTAAAAAACCTGGACCAGAACCTGCTTGCTTGCTTTTGTTCAGCTCTGTTCTGTATGTTGTTGTTTCATCAGTTGAACAAGACGTCTGCCACAGTTCCTTGGCAATGTTCCGTGAGGTTCCCATCATCACTGTAAAGAAGATTCAAGTTGGCTTTGCTGGACAGAATATTAATCTTCTGTGCTCTGCTGAAGATGATTTACTCACAATATTTACCTATAACAAACACTTCACTCAAAGAATTTGCCATGACATTATGAGCGTTTTGATTTCTGCAATGGATGATGCTGTTTATTTAAATCATCAGCTCCTGAAAGATGATTTGATGCAGATTTCGCTTGACTGGACATCGGATGTAAATGACTTAGTCTTTTCAAATGGAGTACGATTGTCCTGTAAATTTAGAACTGAATTAGTTGATCTGGTTTACTTACTCCATGAAAATATGGGAAATAGTAAACCTTCGTTAGGTGATGTTCATGTACTGCTGTATACCTCAGTGAAAGTAGACTGTGGTAAGCAGACTGTGTATAGAGCTCTTGTTCTTACAACTACTCATCTAGCTCTCTTAAAGGAAAGTGATGTCTTTTATCCTGCACCTAACATTTTGGATGCTTCAAGCCAGGAATCGCAACTTGACAGGCTTCAGCTGTGCAGTTTGAATGATATCCGATGTGTAGTTTTGCCAGACAAAGAGAATTTCACAAAACTTGAACTTGTGTTTTCTAGAAGGAGCAAGGTTGGATCTGATTCAGGAATTGATTTTTCTAAATACTGTGAAAAAGAAGTAAATACTCAACTGACAGTCATCCCATCAATTCTTCAAAGCAGTTCGCATATCCCTTCGGAAGTCTGGAAATTAACATTCAGTTCAAGTGAAGAAGCCATTTGGCTAATTATGCATCTGACTAGGTGTTGAAATCCAAATACGTTTAGATACATTCAAAATAAGAGGCTAATGAATATTGATAATTTTTCTTTTTTAATCAATAGGCAAAAGAGTCCTTTGGGCCAGGAAGGGAATACTTGTAGGGTGGATACACACATCTTAGCAAAAATAATTATTAATCAAGTCCTTGCTTTTTGTGGGTCTTTGATGCACTGTACATACATTTCCTTGGGAAAGTGAGGAAACTAAATATTTCTATCTTATGTGGTAGGTGGATCAAAATTATAATTACAGTGGTGCCCTGATTTCCATTTTGGCTCTGTTTTCTGGCTCCCTCCGTCTACTATCTGTCTTCATTAATGTCTTCTCCGTTCCTCCTTGATGACCTTTTCCTTTATCTTTCTGAGTATCTTTGTTTTTCATGCTTCTCACTTATTTCACGCCCTTGATCTCAATATTTCAAAACATTCAAAATACTATTTTTATCTTACATTCATTGTATGCTGTTAATACTGAGGATGTTTATAGCTTTTAGACTTACAATTTTGGAAAGAATAGCATTGGCAATTCTTTTCTGTTTCAGAGTTTTGCATTTAAGGATTAATTCACTCTTGCATTAAAATTTCTCACAAGTGCAAAAGGAGTGTTGGCTGAGTTACCAGGAGTTAATGGATTTGCCATATCTCTTTTCTCCTGGGCTTGCCCTCTTTGCCCAGGGCTGAGAGAATATAGGCTGTGTGGAATCAGTGAAATAGAACAAAAAAAATGCAGAGAACATCCAAGAACATCCAATAGTCATTTTTGATTTTCCCCTCACCTCCTTTTCTTGAAGGGAAGCAATACATGGCTTTAAGTAATTCCTATTTATTTTGTCCAAATAGTTAACTTGTACTCATCCACAATAGAGTAAGTCTTTATATTCCCTTGATGCTGGGAAAATGTGATGTGAAAAAGAAACTTTTTAAAGGGTGTAAACAGACATTGCTTGCTCTTTAAATAGCATTTTAACTTTTGGTCATGCCACTATACTTGTAGTAAGACAAATGCTTTGGAGTTTGTCACATGTGTACGTGTTTCTCATGCTGTTAAATGGATAGTTAGCAACTGAGGATACTGCCTGACAGATGGAGTAACTCTAGAATTCTCTCCATACAATGGGCTTGGCGTGATTCTCCTCTTTTTTTGCTTGCTTACTAATGGGGTTGTTGATGCCATGAGATTGCATCTTACGGTTTCTTTAATATTACATTCCAAGAAATAATGGAACAATTGATCATTAGTAAAATATTTTCATTAGTTGAGGCATGCCTTTAGGTACAAGGTTATTCTTTACCTTGTGTTCAAATAATAAATAAGCTGTAGTATCCCATCTTTTGCTTCTTCTCTTGTAAAGGGAGCTGAATACCTTTTGAATCCTGTTGCTTCCATGTGCCATCTGCCTTGTTTGAGGAAGATGGTCCTTGGCAGAAAAAACAGTGGTATCTAATCTGAAATTCTAAATTGCGTAAGCATATTGCCAGTAGAGGTGAAATCTTCTACTAGACAGAGTTAGACTTCAGTCTCTCTACTAGTATAAGAACATTTCCCATTTGTTCTTACCATATGTTAAGACATGATAATGTAACTCACGTGGGATTTAAAAAGAAATAACTTGCATTGGATGAGGAAGTTATGTCTGGAAGGATGAATGTTGGTTTGGGTAGAGAATTATAAGGGGTTTTTTGATCATAAGAACTTTTTCTACTACCTTAAGGGAGTCCAAAGATGAGCAAAATGTGTCACATTATTTTGAAGTATAGTTTTAGTTTTTAAGAAAAAAAGTATACACAAATACCTCTCAGAACATGGGGTAGCCAGACAAGTTATGAGTTTGAATGTATCATCGTGTCAGTCCAGTTCAGGAGTGGCTCCTTCACTGAAATCACAAAGGCATTTCCTCTGAGCCTTGCTGAAAGTTAACATTGAGTGGTGCTATCTGGGAGGACTGTCTTAATCAAGGCTGTTAAAGGAAGGCAATTTCAGCAACTAATTACTTTTCATATTATACTCCAAAGTTAAATGTTGTGTTCCTGATAACATGTTTTTCCTCTTTTGTGTTTGCTTTCAAATCTAGATCCATGAATATTGTGCACTTTTATAGGGGGAAAAAAACCCAACCCAAACTTCACAGCAATGACTTTTATTCTACTGTAAATTAAGTATAACGTAATGATCAATGTTTATGAATATCAAACCCTTATTTAATGTATTAGGGCATGTTTTTCACAACACTTGAGATTATTTTCCTCTCTGACTATTAGGTGTTTGTAAGAGTTCTCTGAAAATGACTGCCAATAAATTACTTGTTGACAGAGGTGGCTTTAAGAGTGCGTTTATGGTTTTATTGCTGTTTTAAAACAGATGATATTGTTGTCAAGGCAATGAACTCCTCCTTTCCCCCAAGGAAAGAATTGCTTACATTTCTACGCTCCAGTAATGGGTTTTTGCTGAAAAGCCAGTAAAGTGAGGAGAAGTGAAAGAAGGGCAAAATGGAGAAGCAAAAATATTGTGTAAATGGAGGTCTCTAAAAATATTTTTCCATTCAAACACAAACTTTCTTATTTTTTCACAGAAAAAAAGAAAGTTTTTGGAAAACACCCTCTAGATAAAGTCAGTTAATTGGAACTAGAATTCACTTGCTTTGTATTTTCTTTTTCACTCATGCTCATGTTAAGGGGAATGACATTGGCATTTGTAATTGGTAATGAAATAACAGCCTCTCCTTCTTGAGAGCCAGGTGAGGATGTCAAAAAGCTCTCTGAAACACACAGCATTGAGAGGCATTTATGAATGAGTTTCAGACTTTTCTCCAGCTCCTACACAGTATCATGTGTCCTGGGAATCACCAGGAATTGCTACAAAGAACCCAAGTGTTGATGAGCAGAAGTATGAGCCATATTCACATTTGGAGATAATGTTGGTCAAGACAGAAGAGTTTTGACTAAGCAACATGCCTTATGGTAGCTGCTAAAGGACTAAAAATGAACGTTGAGAATACAGTTAGAGATCAAGTGATGGATAGCTTCATTAAATACAAATATGTAACATGGTCAAATCTTTGAAGTGATAGTATTCAGTCTTTTTTTGTTATTATTAACTTACACTTGTCATGGTATTGTTATTTTTTAAGTACAAGTTCATTAAGGTTTTCAGACCAAAAATGCTCAATTGAGAAAGTGGAGGACTTCCGACAAGGCAATTTCTGTACTTCTTCATTGTAAATGCTTAATGCTCCTTTTGGACACAGTCACTGCAAAGCATTAATCTTTTCAGTTGCAGAAATATTTTTTGACATAACTCAGAGCTACAGATTCCATCTGGCTGTTAGTCCATGGAATGTGCCCTCATTACAGATACCTTTTAGATCATTTTGTCCAGACCGTGCAAATTTATCATAGTTGAGTGTTCTGTTAATTAGATGTGATTTCAAAGAAATAATAGGAAGCTGTTCTGACAGTGGATTGCTATGATATTTATACCTTATTTAATTACAAAATGAGTTTGGATTTTTAAGACCTAAGAGCTTTCTGATTTGCCTAGATCCCCTGCAGCTATGCATGATATTGTAAACATGTTTCTTATATAAAGACATAAAAAAACATAGCTGACCGTGAAGGCTTGATTAATATATATGTGTTTTTTAAGAGGGTTAGCACAAAGTCCTCTGCTTTCCCTTGGTTTTGATACCTAAGCTGAAAATGCCTTTTCAAAGAAGAAACGGTATTTTTGAGGACACTTCACCTTCAGTTTTTCATGCATAAAAAAATGCTGGGGCCGGCTTATAAAAGGAGAACGACTTTGTTTTCAAATAATTCCTTCATTTTAGAAGTTATTTCTGCCTCCTCCATCCTCTCTTTCCCTGCTCTTCTGGCCAAGAACATTTTCTTGTTTTTAGTGAAGTTCTTTTCTCTTTTTCCTTATGTAGTGATTTTGGTTTTCCTTTGTTCTCCCTATTTGGTATGCACATGAAAGCGGATGGTCTGTCGTTCACTGGGAGCAAATCCAGATGACCTAAAGGACCCTATTAAAATTAGTATTCCGCGCTATGTCCTGTGTGGGCAGGGAAAGGATGAACACTATGAGTTTGAAATAAAGGTAAGTGCTTTTCAGTTGCTTCTCCTTAATGTTTGGAGTCTCTGTACAAACATTGCTTGCATCTGTACAATGGTAGCATCATAGTAACGGTATTAATAGATGAATACCTTTTGTTTAGTCATTGCTGGTTTGCTCTGTCCAACTGTTGGTGTTCACTGTCAGCATCACAGTTAGTGAAGATAGAAACAGCAGCTGGAAACACACCAGAGAATCTGGAGGTTCCAGAAATCACCTTACTGGCCCAAATGAATTGTATTTTTTTGTTCACTAAGTGCAATTTTTGGTTCTCTTTCCATTGTCTAAGTGGATTGATTGTACACAGGAGGTTGGTGGTCAGATTCTTGAGGTGAGCAGTTCCAGATCCGAAGTCAAATAATTCAGTTGAAAGTGTTGCAGAAATGAGGATTAAATGCATATTGGTTGAAGGGAAACCCTTTATTGAATGTGAGTGTCAGGTATACAGATGATTAGACTTGAAATATTACCTGTAATAATGAAAGCATAATCAAAGTATTTTACATATATCCACAACAAAGACTTGATTCCTTGCAGGCTCATTTTGTTGTTCTAATTCCTCTCGCACTGCATTGCCAAGGTCTCACTTCTCCAAACTGTTCCTCCATTCTAGTGGCTTCTTCAGTTGGATCTGTGCAGAAATGCTGGAAAAAATGTAAATTCATTTTGTTTCCTCTGGTGCTAAGCCAGTGTTTTTTCAAAGCAAGATGTGAAGTCTAATTGGAAATGTGTTCCCAGTGCATGTGGACATGTAGCATAACTGATGTACATGGCATCAGAGACAGAGTTGGCAGCCACCTTCACTGAATGTGCTGCCAGATGCTTCATTAGCTGGTGAAAGTTGGATGAGTGACCTGCCCTCATGTTGTGAAGGACCATTTTTGAACTATGCTCACATTCTCTTTTACAAAGGCTTTTATTAAGATGGGCGATCTCAGCTCTGTGCTAACTAAATTTTCATCTTGAAACATACTGCACACTTTATGGATGGAATACTTCCCTTTGCCTTTTGAACCTTGAACTGAATTTCCTCCGGCCAGCAAAAGCCCAGAGCCAAAGAGGTGCTGAGAGAAGAGTTAAGTGCATATGAAACTTCCCCAAGGATTGTACTTTCCAGCTATTTTCAGCACATGGGATTTACTAAACTGGGTAATGGTTAGTGAAAGTAGAAAAAGCAAAAAGGTATTTTGTCTTAGTAGTAAGTTGGTGGATTTCTCTTTCAAGTATTCTCTCCTCATCCCTAAAACACATGTAAACATCTGCAAGATTTTAGAATGAAGGGGCACTTAAAAAAGTATGTGCATAAAGACTTGGACTGACTTGGAAGGAAATGTAGAAGAAAAGTGTTGAAAGGGGGTGGGATTCATAACCAGTAAGGAATAGGAGGATATACTTAAGGAGATATACAAATATCAAACTAGGCACCAACATCTCTTGTATTTTGTTTCTGTGAGAAGCAAGACTTGCTACCTAACCTCAGTAATAGCATGGAATGGACAGATGCTCTAGCTAAGAGCGATGTGTATGGAATGGCTGTTCTACCATACTTGCCACTACAATCTTTACTCTCTCTCCTATGCCGTCTCTAGGCTGCTTCATAAAGAAAGTGCTGCTTAAATAACTGCTTTGATGAAGTTCAAAGCAAAGAAACGGATGACACATGGGGTAGGGAAAGGGCTATCACTTTAATAATTGTGTTTCATTGCTGTCAGCTTCATTAGAGCACTAAATATTTTACTGAAGCTCCTATGGACCTTGGTTTGGCAGCCTTTGGGATGTTTCTTATCATTATTCCCTTACACAAATCAATCAGCTGTTTATGCTCTTACCTTTCTCTCCAGGTCTCTGTGTGTCACAGTGGGCTGCTTTTGCTGCTATTGGATTTGGCTCCAAGCTACAATCCACAGACTTTCCACAAACTTTTGTATTTTAAACCTTTCCCCTGCAGAGCTCTCAGCTCTGCTTTGATCTGTATTAATCTTCAGCTGCTGCTATGGTTATTCTGTGGGAAATCAGAATACATGGAATAGAGATTTCCCACCCATCTCTCCCCCTCCAAAAAAAAAAATCAGGAAAATAGGAAGACATGGCAGGGAGGAGAGAACATGTATCTGTTTATTTCATCCCTTCCTTATGGGTCAGGATACAATGTCAAGTTATTGAAATAATTCCCAATTTCAGCGTTACTTTATTCACGTTTATTTTCAGGTTCTCTCCTCAGAATGTGTCAGACTTAGGGGAGGGCTGAGGTACGGTTTATCTCATGTCCTTTGCTATGTCTCAAATAAGCATTCCTCTTGCTCTTGGGGAGAATGGGTGGCTGACCTGTTTGCATGTAGCAGCACTTGGAAATCTGACAAAGAGACAAGGGATGATTGAGTCGAATTGTAAGACATTTCCCAAACTTTTGAATCCTAGGCATCTCAGAAGTGTTTTCTTCAGCAGATGTTTCTAGTCATTGTAGTTAAATCCTGGCATATAGCTGTGCAGAGGAAGAAATACAATAAATTTCTAAATAAAGCCAACATATACATTTCTTCTTATGACATGCAATAGTAAAGACTATTTCCTTTATATGCCAAAAGAGAGTGAGTTGCACTTTCTTGGCAGCATCGCAGAAAGCTCATAAGTCTTTCAACCCTAACATACCATCCAAAAATACTTTCTTTTAGTGCAGCTTCAGCATCTTGTCCATCTAGACATATATAACATTTGGTATCAGGCCAACAAGATGGTCTGTCCACTCGGGTTCTTCCACTGGATACAGATCCTACTTTAAGATGTTGAGCGAGTCCCAGGAGAGCCTGTTGGAGAGAATTCAAAACAGAAACAAATGCATGCTGTGTTACAGTTAAGATAGCACCTTCTCCTTTCCGAGCAAAAATGTCATGGAGCTGTTTGTGCTGGTCTGCTGTTAAGTATTCAGTATGGATAGATTATGTTTCCAAAAACCCTTCCGTTTGAGTGATAGTTTTATTGTTGTCTTTAAAGAAATGATGGAACAGTAGTAACTTAATCAGGTCTAAACATATTTATGTTTCAGCTGAATTAGAATACCAGAAAACTATTCTTGTATTCTCCCCTTACTTTCATGTTGTTGTGATATGCAGAATATTCAGACAGGGCTGTGCTAGCAATAGCATGTGGGAAGAGCTTTTGTATCGATAAGACCGTTGGTGTCTGTTCCAGGCAGTGCCTGGGGTTGCAGACAGTACCTGTGAACAGCAGAAGCAGTGAGGCAGGAGGGAAGGGGGAACTCCAGCTCGCATAAAGGCATGCAAGGTCTCCAGAGAGCAGATGATGGAAACAAAGCCTGGAATCAAGCACAGCCCTGCAGGGGATCCTCTGGCAAGAGAGAAAGTTGTAGATAAGCCATCTCATTTTTATTCCCTGTTTTATATTCTTTCAAAACTGGCTTTGTCTTGTTTCAAGCCTTTCAGTCATCTCTGGCGAGTTCTCTAGAGGAGATGATCCAGGCAGATGCACCCCGAAGCAGTGCCTTTCTCCATGTCCAGTAGCAGCTCTGTTCAGCCAAATGCTGTGGTGTGTCTGCTCAAAACGTCTGTGTTTCTAGTCTGAGTTTCTTTCTGAGCTCAGTGAACTATTGCAGAATTGGAGTAAAACAGGAGCAGTGCTCATTGATATGTAGTTCGTAAGGAAAACAATGCATGCCGTATATCTACCTAAATTAGAAAAAAGAAAAAGCCCCATCTTCCCTCAACTCTATCAGGTTAGTATCTTCAATAATAAATAAAGGTTGCAAGATATTTTTAGGCAACTTAGAGCTTTTCGGATGCTGTATTCATAGATCTGCATATATCTCCATCCCATACTTAGAGAGCACGTAGTCTGTCATGCATCTTTTTTAAATGGGGGAAAAGAATCCCAGCCCAAACTGGTTGGTTCAGCTGTAGGAATAAAAGGCCTTGTTCTAGAAATGCTATTGCTCTGCCAGGTGTGCTGTAATTCTCCTCATTATGTGAGTGGAGTTTGATCTGTCTGTCCTAATAACATTATTGCTGAGCTTTGGGGACTAGTGAAGATTTTGTTTAGGTTTGAAACTCACCATTAATATGAGTGGTAACAATAGAATTTTGCAATGCATTACCTCCCATTACAAGAATTAGGAAAGAAAACAAAGAGGATGGCAGGGACCGAGTCAGATCAAACCAAGCCACCAGATAACGCTCCAGAGAAAATCCTTCAGTTCTTAGGCTGCACAGGTATATGGCTTTGCTGTTTTCCTTCCTGTCTGTCTCTAACAAATTGTTTATTAAACTTTGTAGAAGAAAGCTAATAAATAATTGGCTGCAGGCAACTTGATTTGGGTAAGTTTGGTATCATGCTATCACCTAGACAGCTGTCAGAGGCACAGCCAACAACATCATTGGCAAGCTGACATACATGCTCTTCCCCAGGCTGTGCAGCTGGAAAAGTCCTGAATGCTTTGCGCTAGATTGCTCCCTTAAAGGCATGCTGCTGTGACAACCCTAGGGAAAAAAGAAGTCATTTTTGAATAAAAATCATGTACAAATGAAATTATTGCAGCGAAATTCCACCACTCAGAAAAATTAAAATACAGAATTAAAGCAAAAAGAAAGCAGGAATGAGTAATGTATTTATGATTATCCATTGCATTCTAATGTTTACTTCCAAATCACTAAGCTACATTACAGTAATTATTCAGAACAAAATGGTTAATTGGTTGATCGAGATCAGTGTAACATGCATATTCCTGAATAGTTACTTTTTTAGTTAAACCTGCCTGTGCATGTTAAATCCATTCACTTGATTTGGAGTTTGAGACACTCTTAACAACATAGTCTTTCATGCAAGTGTACTAGTGCAGTTAAGCTTGCTGGTGGCATGAAAGATTAATTTTATCAGAAATAATGAATTTGCATTGTGGACATGTGCTAGAAGAACCTGTGTTTTAATGTTTGTGGAAAGTTTTGAGGAAGCCAGTTTTATTTACTTAACACCATTTAGTTAAAAATAGGGGCAAAAATAGGGGAAAAAGAAATCCAAGCCTGGTTCCTGATGTCATAAAATACAGAACAGTTTCTGGTTTCCAAAACACTTCCCCTATTTCCATGTTCTATATACAGCAGCAAAGGCAGTGGGGATGGAGAAGGATGGAGCAGAGATGAGTCTGTTGTGAGCATGGAGTAGCACTTGTCAGCAGTGGTTCGTGGATGCTGGTTTCCTCTGGACTTATTGCTCTGATCTCTTTTTCTCCTGCTGAGTTACCCTGCTGCATTGCAACTTCCATTACCTCCATAACTTTTTGATAGGCTCAATAGTGAAGAACTACTTGCTAATTTTAGGAGTCATTGCAAGATAAAAAAGCCTGTGTCTTCATGGAATATGTTTTATGAAAATGCTTATTTTGAACTTCATGCATAAAATCATAGGTAGGCGGAGGTAATATCACGTATTAGGCCTGTTAGGCTAAAAAAGCAACACTTTTTCCAGGTTTAGGCAATGCTGGCTGGCTTTCTCCAGCTCTGCTGGGTGGTATAGAAAAATCCCTGCAGCTTTGCTTCTTGGTAGCCTTGGATCACCGGAGCTATAGAAGGACTTTGTTGTAAAATCAAAGGCTTCAGTCACAGCATTTTTTTGACCCACTTACATATTTCTCTCATTTTATTTCAGACAGTGAAAATTTTTCTTTCCCTGGTATTTTTGTTGGTTTCTCAGTTCGAATGAGGATTTTGTGGATAACTGTTGCTAAGGTTGGCTTGCTCTCCCCTTTCACTCCTGTTGCTGTGGGCTTTACTCACAGGAGCAATTTTGTTGATTTTAATGAAACTTCTTGTATAAACGAGATGTTCATCAACATAATGATGACACAGACCAAGAGTGTTTTGAAGGAATATCTTCTACTGAAAGCTGGCATATATAATTATTTGCCCTACAAATTGGAATCCCATTCTATTTAGTAATGAACTCTGTGTGTCCGAGAAATGTGTATTCATTGTGTAGGGTTTTTTTTCCTTTGCAATCAGTGCTCCTTATTAATTACAGTTCTGTCACTGTAATGAATAAAAACTTAAGTAAACTTATAAATCCTAATGGATTTAAGGGAACTAAGAATTGCCCCTTTTAATCTGATAAGCTTGTATACTGCATGGTTTTTTATGTTGTGTGGGTTTACTTCTCTTTCTTGTTTTTATATTGTCTGATACAGATAACAGTCCTGGATGAGACGTGGACAGTATTCAGACGGTACAGTCGTTTTCGAGAAATGCATAAAACTTTAAAGATGAAGTACCCAGAGGTAAGTTTTGGTAAAACTTTGGAGGTAGAGACTTGAAAGTAAGCTTTTTGGACAATGTTCACTCAAAAAGGGAGGTGATTAGAGACAGCCAGCGCAATTTCATCAAGGGCAAGTCCTGTCTGACCAAACTAGTGGCCTTCTATGATGGAGTGACTACATCAGTGGACAAGGGAAGAGCTACAGCTGCTGTCTGTATGGACTTCTGTAAGGCCTTTGACATGGTCCCCCACAGCATCCTTCTCTCTGAAGTGGAGAGATACGGGTTTGATGGGTGTGGACCTGTTGGAGCCAGTCCAGAGGAGGCCATGAAGGTGTTTAGCGGGTGGGAACATCTCTCCTATGTAGACAGATTGAGTTGGGATTGTTCACCCTGGAAAAGAGAAGGCTTCAGGGACACGTTGGAGCAGCCTTCCACTACCTAAAGAGGGCCTGTAAAAAAATGGGGACAGACATTACAGCAGGGCTTCTTGTGATAACACATAGGATAATGGTTTAAAACTAAAAGAGGGGAGATTTAGACTAGACAGAAGGAAGCATTTTTTTACGGTGAGGGTGGTGAAACGCTGGAGCAGGTTGCTGAGAGAGGTGGTGGATGCCCCATCCCTGGAAGTGATCAAGATCAGGTTGGACAGGTCTCTGAGTAACCTGATGTAGTTAAAGATGTCCCTGCTCATTTCAGGGGGATTGTACTAGACTTTTAAAGGTCCCTTCCAACTGAAACCATTCTATGATTCCTCTCAGCTTGATGCTTCTAGTAAGATTGGCAGCCCCTTCAGCAGTTTAAAACTCCAAAGCTGCTAGGTACAGGATGGATGTTGCAGTGAGACTGCGACTCCATGTGTTGCTTCTAGCCATTAATTCCCTTTACTGCTGACTGGTGTTCCCTGGAGGTTACTGTTTTGTTCATTGCAAGATACTTGCAGTCAGATCATGTCATCCTGACAACTCTTCATTTAAAAAGCGTTGTTCCACAGATACCCTGTTGTAATAGTGGCTTCCAGGTTTCTGCAAAATGGAAAATTGATCTTTCTGACCACCTCAGAGACACTGGATATTGAGGATATGAGGAGCTGTGCCTGACAGAGCTTTAGTTCATTGCACTGAGCTTTTGTTTCGAATTACAGTTCTTGGTTTCCACATCTAACTTTTAATCGTTAACATTTTGCTTCCTTTCTACTTGTTCCCTTGGATATTGAAAGAAATGAATCATTCAAGCAATGGAAATGATCCTGATTTGAGAGTTGCACAAGTAAAGAAGCCTGAGTCACATATTCAGGGGCAATATATTGAAAAATACTAACATGGTTCAAGAAAGAGAGAGGTGTAGTAGTGTGCAAATGCTTTCTTTGTCTTCACTGATGTATTTTTTTGAGCTAAATTCTAATTGACCCCTTGAATTTTAAAGAGTAAAATACGTAGATCTGTGTATTGTGGAGATTTTGGTATGTAAGATCATCCCCATTCCGAAACAAATTGAAAAGCAAAGATTGAAACTACCATGACCTGAATATCTGAGGGAAAGTTTGGAGGAAAATAAAATGAGAGAGAGAAAGAGAAAAGAAAAAGAAAATTAGGTCATCTTTTCTGATTGTCAGAAAATTTTTAAAGGTAAAAATGAATTTTGAGTGGAAAGATTAAATGTTCTCTTTCCACAAATGCTTTTAAAAATATTACTTGTGAATGGACATCAGTCTCATGTTTTTGATTTGAATGAATTGCCATTTCCTCTTTGATGGTAGAGTTATAGTCTGTCAACAGTAATATCCTAATTGCATCTAACTCTTGAAAAAACAGCTAGGCAGCTGTCCAGCTGAAATAGAAAAGGACCACCTGAATCCATCTGCAGACTGATCTTCCCTTTTTAGGAGAATGTGTTTGAGTAGACTTTTTCAGTCTGTTATTGGTACTGACAATCCATTAAGGAACAATTGAATTTGATTGTTAGTTATGTCAGAGGGAGACCAGTTTCTTTCTTGGATGGAGTAATCAGATTCAGGAGGAATCTGATGTTCTTCAAGTCACTATTAAAACATCCCGTGTGCTGCAGCATAGTAAGATCACCTCTTTGAATCAAGTATTTGTGATTCACAGTACAAATTCAGGCTTTTCTGGTCTTACAGGAGGGAGTGGGGTTTTTTGGGGATTACTTGTTTGTTTTGAAGAATCATAAGAACATAGGAGTGGTATTACTAGATCAAAATAAAGTCTGTCATCCAGAGAGACTTTAGCAGACAGAGCATATAACTGAGAAAAAATCCCAGCCTAGAGCAAAGGTACATAGATTTCTTCATCTTGGAGTCTTCCCAGCTGAAGTTATTTTCACTGTAATTAATAGATTCATATTTTCCTGTGGATTTTATCTATGTTTTCCATTCTCTACACCACTCACTTCATAGGTAGCTTATATAGGTAATTTAATTTTGCTGCTTTTTTCTTTTCATTACTTTCTCTCTGTGGTCATGCTTTGCAAGGTCAATACATTCTCTAGTTTAATGTGCCCGTTTGTTTCTTGTTGACACTTCTGTGTTGCCATATGTGTCTTAGGTAAACTTATTGAGATTCAGATGTAGTACGTAAATGGAATTATCATCTTAACTATGCAGATAATTAAATCTCTAATTTCCGTAAAGGAAATGCATTACAGTATGTTTTACTAAGTTATCTGTTCCCTTCTTAACCAGTTTTTAAGTGAGGGCGAATACCGAGTTGTAGAAGTTTGTCAATATAACTTTCCCTAAAATACGATACACTTTGGAGAACAATTGTAATGCATTTTGGCTTCTAATATACTTGAAAGAAATGCTCAGTCATGTTACTTTCTGAAACAATAGATAGATAGCTTTAGTAGTATCTTCTTCAGCCTTTATCAAGCCTCCTCTTCACAGCAACCTTCCATAAATTATTAACAAGGTTCAAGAATGCGTATCTTTGCTAGGTCCAAAGCACACTAAAGTTCAAGAGAAGTAAAATAAGCATTTGATTATGTTGTCTGCTGCTTTAATATAGGTACTGTCACTTAAGTACCTGTCCTGGAAACCCTTGCAGCACTGATGTTATCTTCTCTGTTTCACATAGTACAGGGCGTTATGTTGTGTCTACGGATTTGAGACTTCAGACACCCCAAGGAAATGGCAGGTTTGTGAGCAGAAGAAACCTACCTAACACGTAGTTGATTTCTTCTACTCATCAGCATTTCTGCAAATGACTGTGGCCTTGTTTATCAGAGGGGAGCACATTGTGATGGATGAAGTACCACGTTCTGTAGTAAAGATTTGGTGTTTATTTTCTTTGAAGGAATGTCATCATCAGTGTCACATACGTGAATGATGGCTTCCTGTGTTTTTACCTTTATTTAAAGTAGCCTTAATATATGGTAATTTTTTCTGATTGGTTTTGCAACATGAGTAAGAGTTCCGTTTGTTTGGTAAATTGAAAATCATCTGTCTGCTTCTGCTCATCTGTCACTGACCTAATTTGGGAATCACCATGATGCTAAAAAGCATTTTAATACCAAACTTGGCAAAATTACATCCTTAGTTACCGTATATTATTCCAAAGAAAGTTGATCCTTAAAAGCAATGCTATCAGAATCCATCACAGTTGAATTTTATTTTGCATATAGTTCACCATCCAACTCTAAATTAATATTTATAATGAAGAGCGAAAATTCTGTGGACGTGTTTAATGTATGAGTGTCCTGCTTTTAGAAGTGAACTTTACAGCTCATTAGTTGCTCAGCTCTGAGTTACTACATCAGTATTTTAATAATTTGCTGATCTCGCATTTCGTGTTGCTGCCACTGAGTTCCCAAAGGAATGCATTGGAAAACTGATTTATTAGGAAGGCTTAAAAAAAATAAAGTATCTCTTTCAGAGGCAGAAACTATCCAATGTCTTCCAGTCTTACGATATGCCATATATTTTATATACCTGCACATTTCTTCTAATGTAGTTAAGTGGCTGCTGACAACTGAATATGTAACTGAAATGTGTCACATGCAAATTTTGAAAGACTGAAGAAGCTGCAGCAGGGTAAGATTGTGCCAGTGGCAAATAAGTACCAAGGATTATAACTGTGCCTGTATGATTGTCTCTTGCCCAGCCTCAGCTTTCTTACACTGCTAGATTGTTAATGACTCTTCTTACTATTTTTGGAATTTTAATGAAGACCATACTTGGTTTTCAGTTTCAGTCTTTATAAAGGAATATACTTTTTGTTTGTTATTAGTCAGAAACAGGAGTAAATGGTGTATTTGGTAGAGAAGAGAGAACTTTGAGACTGAGATTCTCTTTTTTTCCTCCTTCTTAATCTTCTCTTACCAGTTCGTGATTGTGATGTTCAGTGCTCTCTTCTTAGTATTTTCTTGTCTTTTCCCTGTTTCAAAGGACAGCAGAGGAACAGTTGTCTGCTTGTCTTTCCCTACCCAAATCCAGTGTTTATGAAGTCACTCCTTCTTGTGGGAGTCCTTAATTGCCACTTGCATCCAGGCATCTAAGCCAGGTTTTGTGGGCTTTCATTGTAGGTTCTGCTTATTGACCCTGTCAGTCTTCTTAAAACCTCTTTCCATGTGCATAAAAATCTATATAGTATTAAGGGAAACACGATTGAGGCATTTCTATTACTAATAGGGCTTCTTGACTTAAAATATTAGTGAATCCATGGAGAGCTGCCAAAGAGAAGCTAAGAGGTATGCTTGCATTTATATAGATTCATTCATGGAGATAAGGACATACATATGTAGGCAAGATTTCTGTAGGAGTGCCAAAACTATTGAAATCTAACATATTTAACAGAATGTAATAATTTGTGTGTTTGTATTTGATGTATAGAGGTCTGTATATAAACACATATTTGTATCTTTCACAGTCTAAAATACAAAATGATGATTTATAATTTTTTAAAGAATTTTAGGCTGTAATTGGTCCAGCTTCCTTTTCTGCTGGTTTGGGTTTTGTCATCTTACATGCCTGAATTGGGTGTATAATAATCATATCTGAAACAGCAGGAACATCTACATAAACCTTCAGGCCAAAGTTCTCACGTCATCTGCCTGTACCTCTATCTTCTACTCCTAACAGGGCAAAGAGTGTGCACGATGTATTGCAATAGCACATCCATGTCATGGATTCAATATCATAGGTTAGAGGCTGTTGCTTAGGTGACAGGATTTTTCTGGTACACACTGTATAGGACAATAAAGGTTGTATTTTATAACTGTTAGGAAAAAATGCTGTCTGGTTTTCTTTTTTTTTAATGTAGAGTTCTGGAGGAAAGGCTGTCCTTGGTAATGTCAATGAGAGATGAGAGTTATATTCCTTCTTTTCATTTCTGAAGATAATATCCTCTGCTTATCAGACATCTCTTTGTTTGACAGAGTATCATTCTGTTTGGGTGAACTGGAGACTCTTGTCAGCTGGGAGTTAACAGGCTGCTCTTTGCTTTGCATGCTGTGAGAATTGCATGAAACTCAGCACGAAATTTCTGTTTTTCAGAAACTGAATATTTTTGAAAATAGCTTAATATAAAAACATTTGTTGCAAGCTTATTTAATATTTTTAAATATTTTAGATTTTTCAAAACTCAAAAATAGTCTGCCAGTTTTTTACTGGAAGTATTTTGCTTCTTGGAAGAGGGGGACAAGAAACATCTCAGGGAAGCCAGGTCCGGTTTTATCCATCCATACTGCCTGCAACCACCCAAAATACTATGTATATGTTTGCTATCAAAATAGAACAGATGCCAGTTTTGTAATCCTTTCTTAAGTTCTTTTTATATCCTTTATTTAAGTTCTTTTTTGGTAGTTTTCTAGTACTACATATTGGTTAGGAGTAATTCAGCTCTCTAATGATGAATCAAGAGGCATGAACTATTCAAGTAACCACCACTGACTGATCTCACTGCCCTTTCCTTTTGCCTCTGTACTTCTCTTTTTGGTGACTGCCAGGGAAGGATCTCCATTTCCTTTTTAAGTGGTCCATACATCTGGTGCTTTTGATAAGTAATAAGTGGAAGAAACCTTCAACGTGAAGTGTTGGCACAGACAATGTTGAGGGGATGAGTCTGAGGTGAAGCCATTAATTTTAGGACAGCATTCTTGGATTCTGGAAAAGATTCTCTTCAGAGTCAGTGTCCAGGATGACTGACAGGGAAATGCAATTGTTGACTAACTTTCAAGACATGGTTGCTGGGGGTTTGTGGATTTTTATTCTTCTTCTCTTACACTCCCAGTTAGCCTCAGGGGTAATTTCTGTCTATTTAGGTAATTATTAAATGATTTTAGAAGGTCTTATCGGAGATTCAGAATTCTCGCTCCTCAGGAACAGAGAAATTAAACCAGGAGCAGAGCACTAAGGCGGCAGACTTGTGCAGAGCCCGTAGGGCAGCATTTCGTCTGGGATCTTGGCTGTCTGGCTGCTCTGATTCTGGTTTGTAACTGTGCAGCTGTAGTGTTTCATTAAATGGGAAATTCATGTTAGTCTTCTGGGATTACTTTGAAAGGGAAAAGGATGAAGAAGCAATAACTTTGAGGCACTTGGCTTGCAGGGCTGGCAAGCCAGTTGCCATGTAACTAGTGAGCTCCTGGAGCTTAGGAGCCGCTCTGGCAGCACAAGTCAAAAGCTTGTTGCATCAGAGCTGGCCAGCCTGAAGCTCTGCTGGATTTACCATTGGATTTTCTCATTTACTGGCATAAGCAACTGTATGTGGTATTTAAGTAGTATGCTCACGTTGAATGCAAAATTCTGGACTTTTGGATGCTTCTAGTGTCCAATTGTGAGTACTGTAAAGTTCTGTAACTAAAAACTTCTAAGATGATATTTACAGTGAGTTTGTTCAGAAACCTGTAATGCTTTCATTCTGCAGGGATCGAAGTCTCAGTCGGTTCACAAGTTCAGTGATTGTTGAGATTGATGTTTAGGATGTTTGTGGCCAAGATGCAATTTAAAATTGTATTGTATTGTAGGGAGAGAAGGGTAAGGATATAGTAATGAACCTGATGGTACAAATCTTGCAACAATTGCTGTCTCATTATTGTAGAAAGCTTAGGTTTGTCTGTATTTGGATACTTCATTCAGATTCTTTCAGCCTCTAGGAGCATTATGACCCTTGGTGGGCACAGTCCATGGCAATACTTAAAGATGTATTTCTGTACTTGAAAATTTGATACAGTGAAGAAGTAAATGATGTGTTCAGCCTTTATTGGAAGGATGCTTCTGGATATTAACTAGCAAATTTGGATACTTTGTTTTTAATGAGAATATGTACTGTAGTTTTGCTTTTACACAATGGAAAAACATAATAGAAGTAACGAATTTAATATGACAACCTTAGGGCAAGCACCAAGAATGCATAAGCACTCTAAAAGGTTTTTTTTTTTTGAGGTAACTGTCTATTTGGGCACAGATTAAAATGAAAACAGTTTACAACATTGATGTACTTGTAAATAGAGCATGCCATGATGTGTATTAAAATAATACTTCTGGCAGAATGAAAAGTATGTATGAATGCATTTAGATAATAGGTTTTGAAACATAAATCCCAAACTAATGGCAGACCTTAGTTTTTACTTTCTGGCCTGGAACTTTGCTAGCCTTAGTCATGTATCTTTACATAAATATTGAAGGAAAAATAAAGTAGCAGTTTTTAGAATGCATTTCTGTGTGTAAACCTTATAATACTATTATACAAGCATGTCATTAACAGCCTTCACCTTTATTCAGTACAAATTACAGTAATTGTGGTATAGATAATTCTAACATTCATATTCTTGTCACCTCTAACAGCCAGGAAGTACACACACGGGAAGCATATTTTGTCACATATACATTTTCAGCTCCTATTCCTAATTATATTAAATTCAGAACATTCTGATAGCCTGCAGGTTTATGTATCTAGTACTTCCGTATCAGCTTTAGTTTGCCACTAGCCACAGAAGTGATTTAAGAGGTAGATCCTTAAATGCTTGATCTGGGCTTTCTGCAGCACAAGAGTTTTGTCTGCTGGTTATTTTTAAAAGAAATTTTAGGACTTTGCTCACTACAGTCTACAAATGAACAGGAGAATTTGTTCCCATAAGCAAAGTATGAAAACCACAGCTGCTGATGGTATCATGTAGTTCAGTGCAAGTCTGACTATGGGGAAATATATTTACTCCATGTGGTCCCTCTGAATTCATAGTTGCTAACCAGGACTGAAGCATTTGAGACACAGCAACCCCCCTGGCATATACATTTCCAGCATAATATGCAGTTCCCAATATATTTCTAGTGGGAAAATGAATTCAGTGTGTGCATTTTTCTTGTTGTAAAACTGAATCTGAATGTGTAAGAGCCTTATGAAAGCCTGGCTATGGGTTAACTTGTGATTACTGTTGGTTTGGGTGCTAGCTTTGTGCAGCAAAGTTTTCTTGGCTTGGTACAGGCAAGTCTGCAGAAATACAGTTTTTTCTCTCTCTGTCCTCCTTCTCCTTCCTCCCTCCAGTGTTTTGGTCAGTGATGAGACTTATGTTTATTGGTTTGTCCCAATGAAACCTGTGAGTTTCCAATCATTTCTCTGGGAAAATACCATTAGCTTTATAGGTCTTCTGGTAAATTCATCATGAGACAAGATTAACTCTCAGGCAGACATCAAATGCCAGGTTTCATTGATTGTGCTGTGCAAAAGTCTTACACATTAGTAATATAGAAATTGAAAGAAGCATTTGGAGAAGGGTGAGGCCTGCATCTCATAATTCACAAACCATTTGACAGAATGATTGCTTTGCTTATTTGATAATCTGATTTTCAAGGCTCTGCTCAATAATCCAGTGAATTTGCATGATATCAAAATACTAATGTTGTTTCACCAGTAAACTAGTTTCAGATGGATAACAGCCATCTGTGAGAGAAGTATGTCTCTGAGAAGAGCAATTCCTAGATAAAGAAACTTGATGGTTAGGTCCTTACTGAGATTGAGCCTTTTCTTAGCTGCTTCTGTCTATAGGCTGGGGGAACGTCGTAGGCTGCAGCTCCATGTCTCTATTTTGTTCCTGCTTGGTGAAAGGCAGAGGGGATGATCGGAGTTTTCATTCTTTCTTTCTTTTTTTTCATGGTTACCTTACTTTGGAGGACTCGAAGACTTGTGCTTCATTAATCATTAGCTGTTATCGACAGTCTCACTGTCTTCTGAGGGTTTTGTGAAGAACAGCATGTTCTCACTGTGTTGGTCAGGGATATGCAGTCAATTTAAATAGACTTTTAAGTAGAACCCTTTAGGTTTCAGTTGATTTAGGATATACGGACTCAGCTCTAAATCTATTGTGAAAATACTGAGGTTAATTTTGAACAAATAGCATAGATAGTAGCAAAACCAGTCTTGTTTCAACTGTGCTGCCTGTTGCATGTTTTCCTTATATATTTAGATGTATTACTGACAGAACTGATGATGAGCACTGCATATCCTAGTCTTCTTATGTCTTTTTTGGAAAACAATTGCAGCAAAGCTTTAGCAGTATTTTAAATCCATAAATTACTCACTGTACATTCAAGTCTACCTTCAATTTTATTTTAATTTTTAAATTGGAGAAAAAGTAAGAATACCTTCACTTTTAAGCTCAGTTCGATTTTTGAATAATAGCAGTATTGTTAAAGTAATTGCAAACTACGGTATTGCAGGGATTTGTTTCCATATATAGAGTAGCAAAATTTCCATTCTGATTGTACCTGCAGGCTCTTATGTGCTGTAATTCATTCTAAGGATGCTGTAAAATAGATTTCCTGTGGTCCTAGAGCTTTTCTTGCTTTCCTGGGTTACTAAAATTTGTGTAGGAGCAGCATCACTTGTGCGCAGACTCAGTGATGTAGTGCTTGCTGGAGACAAATATTCTAGCCTTGTAGAATGCATCTGGCAGACAGTAAATGTGAAATTTACTGTCATGTAAATCTAATCCAAACTCAAATACTTGCAATAGTTAAACACATCTCTGTTTTCTCCCTTGCTTCAAATAATGATGTTGACTTCAGTACCATGGTGTTTTAATCGAGTGTGTCTTTCGGTTTTCCTTGTATGTGTAGTATATAATTGGGTCTTGCTTTCTAAGCATTGACCTTCAAGTGCTTGATCAAGAAATTTTATTGTATTTGGAAGCAAATATCTGTTCTCCACCACCACCACGACTCTAGGATCTCGAGAGCAGTAAATAGGGTATTGCTCATGAAACTGATCGTAACAGGATTACTTCTAGTCCCTGTAGTTGCTTCTTC